>JAKUBE010000063.1:0-38832 GCA_030674755.1 Metschnikowia henanensis | reverse complement strand
ACAAGACCGCCACCCGCTGGGAGGGCTCCATCTTGGACTACAAGAAGAAGTTGGCTTCGGCCGTGGTGCTCTAAGCGGGCAGTGGTGGTATAGTAACTACAGGAGAATACACCTTGTATAAATTGCTTGATTTTCTCTCCGTATTAATCGCACCGAAGGTAGAGTATTTGGAGGAAGTAAGTGAAACAATTAGTACATGATCAGCCAGTGTATGGGTTCCACGTTGATCATGTATTAGATCTTATAGAGCGGAAGCTTTCAATTCTAGCCCCTATTGAACTAATTCCGCGAGTACATGTTTAGTCTGTACTTCCGTTTCTCACCGTCTGATGAAAACCGAAATTTGATATACGCTTCTAATCGTTATTAAGCGGGCCTAATCACGGTTCTTCACGAGACTCACTTTTTCTCCCAAACTCTTTCTATCGTGCTGGACAAAAAGATAATTTATTTTTTGGGCTCGATACGAATCAATCGAGTGCTCTGTGCACCCAGCTCACAGCTGCTTGAAATACTCGTATCTGCAAATGAAATCAGTACTCTTGAGTGAACCTTTATGAATATACTAAGTCCAACAAATGATAAACGAAAACTTTCTTGTCTGTTCTATTCGGATTTTCGGACTTCTCGGTAATAAATGTTGAACTGCCGAGCATGAACGTCGTAGATTCTAAAATTGAGAGAAAGATCAAGCTTTGCGGCAAAGTGACACTGAGAGTTTCTATTTGAAGTCTTCTATAAAGTGTATGAATATTGAAGATCCGAGTCACACCTACTCATCGCTTTCTTTTTGTAACTTATCTCTCGCTTCAATGTTTAGTATGAAAGGCCTTAAGGCTGTAGTGTTCATTCGCCAATTTCAAAATGGAGACAAAGGTAAGTAGTCCTTTATTTGCTCTTCAACAAGGATTACGTGAAATTTAGAATGAGCAATAAAAAGAGTCTTAGAGATACTGGAGACAGCACCTTGTTTTTTAGGAACTCTCCATTCGTGTGTAGTCCCTCAGCTTGTTCAAAGGATTTCTATTAGTATGATTCTACTTGAGATTTGACTACGATAGAAATTAGAGGTAAAGCTCTGGCAAGTTTTCACGGTATTCACCGCGCTTATTCACCCTTGGTGCTGAGTGATCACCATCTTGTTATATGAATAAATCATCCTCCGCCGGGCTAAAGATAATTGCCTGTTGTCAGGTCCTTGGTATCAGTTTGAGACTGATAGTCGCGGTAGTGCATACTGGAGTGCATACACTACCATGTTCAGTTCCGTCAGTTCAGTGCCTTCACTATTCAAGTGTGTGTTTCTTTACCAATCAGGTATGGTCGTCAACCATAGTCCGGACCCGGACTCAACGGCTCCTTTGGTAGCCTTCCGGCTATTCTTGCTGCTCTCCTTCTAGTTGCTATCGAACCACATTTCCGATTACGGACTCACAGCCAGCATTCCCGAGTATTCCAGCTATTCTTGCTGCTCTTCTGGTTTATGTCGACCCATTTTGACTGATGTCGAACCATCCTTCCGGATAGGGACTGGTTTACTACCTTTCGGTGACAATCCAGTCACACTTTTTCTTGGCTTGCTGTTGCTATCACGCCATTTCCCCGCTTCCTTCCGGTTGTCCGGTCACTATGCCAGTTTCGACCAATAATCCTCTTTCGTAGTCTTATCCGGATCGGCAGAGCCCGCTGAGGCTCGGATCCGGAAAGAACATAAATAGCGGCCTTTTCCTCCGGGAAAAGAGCCATTTTTAAGTATCAACCATTCATTCTACATCATGAATACAAACCCTATTGATTCAACCGCTTCTATGTTACGCGAGGACTATTATACCTGTGTGCTTTTTATGTACAATTGTCTCAATTACAAATTCGACAGCATTTAAGGCCCATGAATGTTACTCGAATCGTGGTCTAGTTATGACTCCAAACTATTACTTGAATGTATAACGAAACATACTATAATCAGAATGATCAAAAGTATCTTGCTCTTGGCTTACTAAATTAGGGTGATTTAGCTCTGCGAATTTTCAGTGAGGAACTGCTCTGGTTGTTTCTGGTCGAGTTGATTTCCTTTTTGGAAATTGGTCTAGGATGTCTATGGTCAGCGCCAATAAAGTTTCTAACATAATCTGGGACCCCAAAATTTATACTATGAAACGGTGATTGGAATCCACTTGAAAAATCTAAAACGATCACAATGGGGGCATTCTTAAAATACATGCTGAACGGGTCATACCATATAGTAAATACAGCAAAGAGACCGAAGCATACGTTGTATCAGATGTTTCGCAAAAAGTTGCGGAGCTTCTTGTCTATGACCCAATATCCGTCCGGACTCACATCAGGGAGTACTGTTGAAATCTTTTAGCTCTAAGATGGCCGGAAACAAAGCTGCTGAAGAAGAGATTGAAGATTCAAGTGACTGAGATCCAGAATATTGACAGAAAAAAGGCAGTCACTGAAAACAACATGAAGATAACTGACCCGTGAAGTGTGCTTTAGCCTTTCCAGTGCTCAGCATATACTCCTGAGAGCTCGGTCATCCAAAAATACGACGGTGTTCAGGATTTGGCGCTTGTATAACTATAGACGTCAGTGTAAGCTCTTTTAATGTTTTAATAGTGTGTTTTTTGTAATTTGATACATACAAAAGGTTTTTTCGTCGCTATTTGTTTCCATATACCGGGAGTAAGATCGAAAAGGGGACAATGTACGAATTCTCCCGCGTGGCGACGCCTGCAAATGAACAGTAGAATCCGCAAATGGCAGAAATCACCACAAAAACCCCACCCGAAGTCAAGAGCTTCGCCTGTGCTGTGAAATAGTACCCCGCGAGCAAAAAAAAGCCAACGTCGAGCGTGAAAAAAAGCCCCATGAACATCAACGTCGACTTGAGCGTGCATATCAACATGAGAAAGGTGAAAATTCCCCATCCTACGAGGTACAAACCTATGGCATTATTGAGCTGTTCTATGTCGTCGCCATACGCGGCAATGATCCCAAAGGCCTCGACGTTAATGGCTCCATACGACATCCAGAACCCCAATCCAAAACTGCAAAGAACAGTGCCGGCAAAGGTGTTGCCCAAGAAAAGCTCCCAGATCCCCGCTGCCGCCTGAACCACGCCGCCGTAGAAAAAACATAGTCCCACAGCCACATTGGGCACCGAAATGCTTTTTGCTCCGGCCAAACAAAGACCTAGGACCAACGCACTGAGCGCAAACGCCGAGAGTCCTAACGCCGCGGCGTTTCCGAATTTGGACGGCTCGGGCGGCGCATATCTTTCTGTTTGCATGGTGCCTCCAAATGCATGCATGAGCTCGTGCTTGTAATATCTTTTGTTGCCCAAAACAACGATGTGATCGCCGTCTCCTTCTGTTTTCACGCGGGAGACGCTGTGGTGGGACGAGGTGGGTTTCAATTCATCGATACTTTCAGGCATTTTCAACTGGTTTGGAGCTAACAAAAGATCAGGTTATTGTTCGAAAAATGTATGGAAAAGATGGTCAGAGATTTTTTGGTTTGATCTGATGGTAGGGAATGGAATGTTTGCAAAATATACATGAAAAGAGAAGTCCGACTGTATTTAAGGCTGGGGAATTCGAGGGGAGGTGCCCAGAGATTCTGTACCATTTTTGGGCATTAGCCTCTGCGTATAGTCTAAATCAATATTATCAGCTGGTAGGCTTCGGGGTTAGGCCTGCAACCCCGGACATTGAACCCGGCACTGAACGCGGCGTTTGGCCCTTATGGAGGGGTTCCCCACAAATACCTGTATACGCCGCGGGGTTAGGCCTGCGATTTCAGATTTGGTCTGTAGTAGGAAAAAAAACAAGGACTGCAGTCCAGAGAAGTGCGCAGGTCTTTCGATGCCAGTTTTTACATCGCCGACCAGAGTTCCTTTTCACTTAAGGGGCTATGGATTCAGTGGGGTCTCAAAGTTTTATCTTCATTAAAAGCAAGGTCATAAGTAGTGAGTCCACCAATACTGAAGAATAATTTCGTGGTCGCCCGATTGATTTAACCCTCCCACGGCCTGGGCGTACTTTCTAATTTAGTAACGCATTGGTCCAGAGGTCTTTGGCGATTGGCCTCTATTCAAGTTTTCCTTTCAATTGGGATACAACCATGCTTAAACCAGCAATCCCGTTAATTTTTGTTGAAAAAAATTCAAGTTTTCGAAGCGTAGATCACGATGGCGGATATCTGAGTGAAACAAATACCCCATGACGTGAAGATTTTGATTGAAATATTGCTTACCTGAGACAGCCAGTAATTTTCTCTTACTTATGAGATCTTCCAAAGAGTTTCATTTTGACGTACTTGATTATAGGCTGTTTCCTCTTTGAAGTATAACCAGGTTATCCCCATGCTCAATTGGATCAAGCCTAGCATTAGCTGCTCTGGAAAACGAACCGAAATTCATCTTTCACAGAAATATTTAAGCTCGAAAATACCAGCACATAATCAGCACTTTCCTGAAGATGGGGTGAGCTTTTGGGAGCTGGGTGTTTTAAACATCCACTTCAGCTCTATGCGCCGATGGCAACTAAGATAGAACCTTGAAATAGCAATGAACTAGTTAATTTAATGATGATTTTTCTATTCGGAATTCATTGTTTTAATCCACCATGACCGGGTGATAGAGGCAACTCGGTTTCAGTCTCATATTTAGTGCTGGATCTAGCGGAGAAAGCGAATTAATTCTGGCAAACCTCAAGTATTCCCGAAACGCATCAAACTCAAAATCGAGATTAGCGAAGAGCGAATGAAGGGACCGAAAACGGGAATTCAATTTCGGAAGTGCCGTGTTCTCCACTTATCTTATTATGAGTCAGCGTGGCAAGACAGATCAAACACAACGATACATCCTTTCTCAAGGGGCTCCTCGAGAAGCTATTGATTTGAAAGAGGCCTACAGCTCGCTCACCAAATACGGTTGTGGCTTATACATAGAGTAGCAATCACTGATATGTCACTTGATAGAAGGGCGCGGATCAACAAAGAATACAAAAAACCGTGCCTTTACATTCACACATTTTCAAAAACAACTTCAGACACATCCCGACAAGAAAACATCACCTAAAAAGGCCCTCACAACGGAGTTGCACATGCACACAGCAGTATCACGTCAGTAGTGTCCGACTGGGTCCACTCGAATATCATTTCAGGAACAAAAAAC
Organism: Metschnikowia henanensis; assembly: GCA_030674755.1. Taxonomy (NCBI): domain Eukaryota; kingdom Fungi; phylum Ascomycota; class Pichiomycetes; order Serinales; family Metschnikowiaceae; genus Metschnikowia; species Metschnikowia henanensis. Next base: position 33,650 of record JAKUBE010000063.1, on the reverse strand, counting down.
TCCAAACTTCCACTTATAAACGTCAACACCACAGCAATAGTAATAGCCCTTACGCAGCCAGAGGAGTCGCGTGGCACTACATCGACGAGCTTTGAAGTTCCCACTTGGATTTTCGAGATGGCGGTAAAAGCGGCCACAATGATCGCCGCCTTTTCAGCTGTGATCAAAACCAGTAATGCGCCACCAAGGGCAAACTTCCGCATCTGCGATTGTTCGAATGTCAGGAAAATGGCAATGGTGATCACGCTGAGCATTCCCAGAAAAAGCGTCGCAAGCGAGATTCTTCTGAAATCAAGCGTCACATACGAGCGTGGTTCCTGGCCCAGTTCGATATTACCGTTGGCCATGCTGTCTTTTTCCTGGTTCATTTAGAAGGACTTATACAAAATCTGTAGAGGAGATAGAATTTCTTTGGTTGAAGTTTCCAAGGTTGGGGATCTGTACGAGAATCTGAAAATAATCGAATATAAAGAGTGCCTTTAGGAATCTGAGGATAAAGGCAGGAAAAAGAGGAACTGTAGGGGTATTTATAACGGGCGCCAAAGTCCTGTTTTTAAACTTTAGGGGGCTCCACGGATCGGCAAGCGGTGCATTTTCTTGCATGGGTCGGAGTTAGGAGCCCTCGACGGTGGCAAGTTTATTTTTAGATTATTTGTAGCTTTTTTTCCGCGGTGTTCTATTTATTGCGTATTCCTCTACCGGTGAAAGGCTTATTTGGCTGAAAGCTGGTCAGCTCAGACCAAAACGGTCCTTAGTCAAGAAAGATTATCCTCCTTCAATACAGAAAGATTGCGCTGATAATCAGCGACCAGATGGACGCACCTGCATAAACTCGGGGCTTGCCTTGTCACGTGACAGATATTGCGATTTTGACGTGGCTAAGCCCGGCGATAAGGTTGGGGACGAAATTGAGGGGAATAGGGAAATAAGAAATGAGTATTTTATTCGACATAATTCTTAGAGGCTGGGGCCGTTGCGAGTATACGAAAATTTGAACCAAGATCTCGTATATGTTGTTTTCGCCTCTTCAATCTGTCTTTCGATTCTGTCAGTTCCATTAAAAACGGAAGTTGTCAGGTCTTTGGTATCAGTTTGAGACTGATAGTCGCGATAGCGTATACTGGAGTGTATACGCTATCATCATCAGTTCCGTCAGTTCAGTACCTTCACCACTCAAGTGTAGGCTCTTTTCCTTATCGGGAATAGCCGGTGACCATATTCCGCGGTAAGGACTCAATCGCCGCCTTTCAGGTTGCAATCTCGCCAAGTCTGTTGCTATCTGGTTGCAATCTAGTCATCGCAGGGCGTCCTCTGGTCGCCCTTCGGTTGCAATCTGGTCACTCTGCAGTTCTGTGGTTTTTCCACCCGTTAGCAATCCCGAGCTTTGACCGATGGAACCTTTTGGTAGTCCTTATCTGGATCGGCAGAGCCCTCTGAGGCTCGGAACCAGAGAAGACCATATATAGGGGATTTTCCCGCTGGGATAGGGCCGTTTCTAAGAGCAACCATTCATTCTACATCATGAATACAAACCCGATTGACTCAGCAGCTTCTATGTTACGCGAGGACTATTATAGAAGTGAAACGTTCTTGTGTGGCAGTTGTTGTGGGTTACTCTTTCTAAATTCTTCTTCTTTGATTCTTCTTCTTTGAATATTTTTCCAAACTGTCACTCACTATGAATAGCAAAGGCAAAAATTGATGAAGGATCAGCTGATTTGAGAGGGACGTGTTCTCCTATCAATGTAGAATGGTCTGCCCTAAGTCCTTTAGTGCTGAGCATGACTTGATAAATCTATAGACATGTGAGGTAGAGCGTCAGTGTATTCAAGTGCTACCTATAAACAACGTAGGTATCTTACTATTTCAATACGGTAAGTATCTACTCATCGTGTAACAATTAGACCTTGTGATGTTGAACCAAGCCAGAGCTGTGTCATATACATTTGTCTCACACATGTCGTACATGGGCATACTGTTCTTTATGCTTCAATTAATAGAGAAGTGCCAAGCATATGAAGGCCCAAGATTTTTAGCTTAGAAGCGAAAATTTCGAGTTCCGGAGCCTATACTCTTGTCTTCATTCTCCCTCGAGTGTCTAACTTCGTAACACAAATAGCTACTGAGAGATATCCCACGTCTCATCCCAATCTTAATGGGTGTGTGGTGTTTGATTATGTATATATCACTTTCTCAGAGACTCGAGCTTACTGCCTTATTGCTCCTCTGAAAATGCACTTTGAAAAAGTTCCCAAGCTGTTTCTATCGGTTATAGATTCAAGTTGCGAAATTGCTCTTCGGAGTGTTTCCACCAACAAATTATCAACTTATACAGTTTAAAGAGGCGGCACGCTCCTTGGATTGGTTGAAAAATGCCGAAGCATAGCTTCTTTTTACAACAAGAAAGTTCCCATCCAGACTTTTGGTAAGAAAGTTCACATTAGCAGCGCGACAAGCTATTGAAGCTGAGGATGTTGCATTAGTTGCATTTTTCTCACTCCTCACATCCCCAAATGTCCATCTTTTTAGTCTCGACCCAGTTCAGCAATGTCTCAGCTTCCCCAAAGGCTCACTGACTTCACTCCAATGTAAAATACGCCCACTCTACCAAAAAATAGATTCATTACTGGGCAGCAATCTCATACGATATTCTCAACACAAACAGAATGAACCAGTCCAAAAAGCCATGAACAAAGCACAAACCAGCAGTCAGCGTAAGCGCCACAATACACGCCCTAATGCCATGTGATTTGCAACCTCCGTTTTTCCAACCCAAGCAAGAACACGCGCCACAACTAACACTATCCTACTGTAGAGAGACGCAAATTCGGCCTCAGTGAATACCCGAGTAGCACCGTTCATGGCGTAAATACAAATGAGCAAGGGATGTATGTTTGAATGGAAACAAACAGCCAGTACACTTAAGATGCCAACCAAGAGCACTGCAGCTGGCAACAAACGCAGATCAATGCTGAAGAATGCTGGCGATAGCGGTTTTTGCGTCCTCGTCTCTTCAGTCATCTATAACACGGCTAGAAGGAAGAGTTGACAATATGATTCTATCGTGCAGAATAAGAGCCAGAGCCGCCTTTTTCCAGAAAAGCTTCTCCACAAGATTGGTCTACGGTGGAGACTTGGCGTTCTGAAAAGTACAATCGAGTTTTGGGGAGGCACAATGTTGTAGTTGTGTTGAAAAGGATATACCGAGGTGAGTCCATAATAGGGCCATACGGAAAGCCGTGGGAGGCTCATGAAGCTTGCGCTTTCTTTACTTGAAGCCAATTCTCTAGCTAAAAGCACTCTATTCTTTTGAGAAAACGCCACACTGTCAAATAATGTTCCTATAAATGAGCTAAGTTGAGGATTGAGTTGCAGACTAAGGCAGTTGAATACGTCGTTTTTGCAGATTTCTTTCACGTTGCTGGCGTATCATGAATTTCCGAAAGAAAGATAGAAGGAAGGGTCGTCTCCACGCTTTTTTCCCAGATCAAAATTGCAACAAGTGGAGCAAGGAGAGAACGGTCCCTGCCAGATGCGCGTTTGTGCTTACTACCTCTGTTCATAGATTGTTGAAAATAACGTAGGCATAAGTGCGGATTAGTGAATATTTGTAGCGCTCAGCCATAACTCTGTTGCGGAAATTGACTCCACATAGCACATATGAAACTGGATCTTAAGTCGGCATGACGACGCACTATAGCTTTTCACGTTGGCACAGAAGAAGGGGCATTATAAACACCATGTTTACGTTTTATCCACTTGGATCGCTTCCGCACAATGAGCAAACACTTGAAGTCAAACAGTCCCGGAGTCTCAAGACCTATATCTTAACTTTAGGCTCATAATTCACCAGCGGTAAGTTTGCGCGACTATTTCAATATTAAGGCCACTTCAATTCTACAGCTTCATGGATCACGTACAGTGACTGCAAAGAGATTCCAGACCCGATACATCCTCGAGACCAAGATCCAAGCGTGGCTCGAAAAGCTTTGAGAAAATTAATGCTCATCATAGTATTTGTCGCTTGTCCTTTAGCCCCAGGTCAGGAAAACTGTCCTCACATCAGATGAACACAATTACATCATCAGTCCCTTTGAAATACCCTCAGTCCACGCTATGTGTTTTTGTACGCCGTATCCAAAACAGCCTGAATGTACGCTTCCATGAACCCATTGAGAAACGTTATCGTGGCGGCCGAAAATACCGCTCCAATACGCGCAGAAGTACTGTTTGGGTTCACATCCACAAGCCCGCCAAACCCAGCCAGAATTTGAGTCACAATCAAAACGAACGCAATGAGACGAGCCCCAAAATCCGCTTCGTCAAGGACATGCGTGGCGCCATTCATTGCGTAGAGCCACACTATATAAGGGTGAAGTTTCGACAAAACACAAAGTAAAATGACACTTACAACACCCAGTATGAGGACGGCAAGCGAAAACAGGCGCAAGTCAAGCGTGAAATAGGCCCAAGCTTCGTTGGCAATCTGAGTCGCTGTGGTTTGCGCTGCAGTTGCCGAGCCTTTTGCAGTCGTGCATTCTTTCGGATGGATTTTCTGTTCTTTGTCATTTCCAAGGGATGAGTAACAGAAGTGAGGGGAATAGTGATGTCTTGGATATCACCGGAGATTTTTCAACGAAAAATCAACTCTACTTATATGGTTAGATGCGATTTCTTGGCGTTTTCAAACGTCCATTGTTCGTCCACTTGTTCAGGCGTACCAAAGGGAAAGTACAGAGAAACAAAAGAGCAACACAAGAACCACGAGCACACCCAGGCACTTCCACTTTCGAGTGATATTTAAATCTTACCTGATCTCAAGACAACTCACTAATCAGATGTATCGGTAGCCAAAAAACCTGTTCTGGCTAAAAGCGCAGACAGTACACTCTTGACCGTATGTCGATTATTGTCCGGATGATGATGGCCTCAGTGCAGTCCCTTAAATATTCATAGCTAGCCTGGAAGCAAAAAAGAACGAACAGAACAAGTTTCTCCTTGCGATAAAGCCTTCTACCTAACTTTTGTAACCAAAAACCGGATGAGTGGGAGAAGTCATGATTTAAATAAAGCCAGTGATCGGATCGATAAGCAACGAAGAAGCCTTCAGGACAAAAAGTGCAGTGTGTGTGGTGACATGCGGTAGAATCTAGAAGCTTTGATGGTTGCACGCTCGACGGGCTTTCAGATCCAGGTATACTTTCTTGGAGAAGTATTGAAGAGAACTGGCATGTCAGCCTAAGGAGCATGGACAAAACAGCCAGAAAATCATGAGTCAGATAAGTCTTGCTTTCCCCAAAGTTTTTCGTAGAGACCACCTTTCATGTCTTGTTGTTCCTAACCTGAGTAAGAACTGTCCAACGGAGGATCAGTCTTCCAACAAATACACACTGACATTCTCAATCACCAAAACATTGAGCAGCACAAAAGTAGCAGCCAACTCCCCTGTAACATTCTGCTTCCGTGGCGCGGTCACTCTAATTATGCGTAGCAAGCAAAAGTCTGGTGATGCTTAAGTGACCTCTCACTGTTCACTTCACTTACACCAAGAGGTTCATTTTAAAGTGACATCTTTCAAATACCTCACGTGCCAGAAGTAGCATTCCGTCCTTTCTCACATGATATGTATTTTCCAATTGTGGCCCACTTCGCAATTCTTCATGTTATGAATAGGACCCAAGGTATTTAGGAAAAGTGGCCCATACTGACTGGCACAGGCCAATTGCACAGCTGAAGTCCTGTTGAGTATGCGGTCCTAGTACCGTTTTCGACACACCTAATCACGATTGGTTGTTGAGTCGGTGAATTTCTGAACATCTGCAGCCTTAGATTAACGCCCGCACAAACTTACGCAAGATGAATATGCGATTTCTTTGAGAAACGAGTTGGAGTCAACAGGGGAACGACAAAGGTTTGGAAGAACGGTGAGTTTGGAATAGCCCGCTGATAGTCGTGGTGTTTTTTTTTGTCAGCACTCTCTCTTAAGGTTGCCTTAGAATCGCAAACTGGTGCAAAATTAAGAGACGATGGCAATTTTGCTTTAGGATGATCCTAAATCCTCAGGGTCAGTAATGCTGACGCTCTTTCAGTTGAATTTTCAGCTTGGTTTTGCCTACCTAGGATGGAGGAGTTCTAAGATGAACAATGGGGCGACATTTAGCGAGTTTTGGGATCTGACAAACTCTTTTTTTAAAAAGCCGCGATTAATTCAGAACTATCGGCCAATTTTCCGGACCAAGGGTTTTCAAGAATGCAGCTATCGATAAGAGCATCTTCCTTTAGTTTCACGCTCTGTCATGATGTTTGCAGACTACTGCCCTCATTGAATAATTATGGGAACAGCCAAAGTCCCGAAAATGAGCGATATCGCAGAAAACTTACAAACAAAGCACCCTAATTTTCGATGTACGCCATGATCGACTCTTCGATGTTCTCATAGTCCACGTCCCTATAATAAGGCAACTTCGACTTTATACTCAGAGGAGCATATTCCGGGTAGTGTTTCACAATGGTTTCAACGAGCGCATCGTAAAACACCTCATACCCACGTGGCGTATAGTGGATCCCGTCCACAAGCAACTCACTCAAGTCCGGCTTATTAGAATGAAGGTCTTCGGTCGACCAGGCTCCGTATTTCTGAAATTCCGTCCATAGATCCACGAAAGGCACGTTGTTGGCCGCGGCGACTTCCAAAGCAGTGTCGGCGTATTTACGAGTTGTTTCGCTAGAGGAAAAGTGCTCTTGTTCCGGCTCACCTTTATCTTTTCTGACCTCGCACACTAGGTTTTGGTCATGCAATGCAGGTCCGACCAAAATCACTTTTATGCCATGGCTGGCGGCTAGTTGGACCATTTTGTTCAAATTTTCTTTGTACCGAGATAGAGGCACGCCCTGGAAAGTCGTTGCAGCATCGTTGGTGCCCATGAAGATATACATAAGCTTTACTAGGCCCAAAGAGGCATTGTCTGCTTTCAAAACTTCCCGCAAAACAACAAGACCCTGGTCTGTGTTATAGCCGCCGAAACCTCGTGTGACGATATCCAACTTTCTCGAGTATAGGTCTTGAAGTGCTGGCGCAAGTGCAAACCCGTTCTGGTTGTTGGAGTATTCTGTGATTGAATCACCAAAAAGAATGAATTTTTCGAAAGTGAGGGGCATATTATTTAGTAATTGGAGGCTGGGTTTGTGTGATATGTATGTATTTTATCGTTTTATGGACGAAAGAACCTGATGGATTGAAAGTTTTGCTAATTGGTGCCCATGGCGTAAATACCAGGCGAGACTGGATTAGCGCGCAATTGCCGAGACGCCGAGACGCCGGCGCACATTAGACAGAGTATTGGATTTCTTCAGGAAAAAGCGATCATAGAGGGGAGATAATTCAGCTTTGAATCCCTAGGAAATTCCCGCTGTGTCTGATTTATTTCATCCATCTGGCGAGGAGGATGCCATGGAGGATGCCATTGTATTAAAGTTGCCGCCTCCGTTCGATCGGGACCCCACGAAGCCAAACATGCAAGCCTCGATTATTCGGACCCCCACATTTGACTTTGCATTCAAGAGGCCAGCCTGTTATACTGTTTCCTGCGCTTAAGTATGCACCCTTCCCCGCTTTTTTGAAAAATTTTGGTGGCCTAAATAATATCATTTAGAAGAGTATGTACCTACATTATAAAGTATTCAGTCGTGTTAGTCTCCTCTTTGTCGATGACTACTCATGTATTGTTTTGAAATCATCACTCGCGTAATAGCGTCACGTGAGATGAGGGAAAAGCATAGCCATATCCCATAAAGTTAATTACAAATTGAATCCCCGAGTATCTTCAAGGCAAGTTCGAGGTCTAAGTTTATTATAAAATTATAATTTCAAAAGGCTGGCTGGACACAATCTAGGTCCTGATTTGTCAAAAAAACATCCCGACCAGGACCTTGATCGAATCAGTGAAAATTTCTTCATCGTTATTTAAGTATCAAAAATTCTCATCTCGCTGGCACCTCGGTGAGCACTCTGTTGAAGCAATACGTATTGTATTGAACCCGTCAACTCAAGAAAATAATATCTTGCCTTACTAATTCTGCATTTGGTACTCGAAGCATACTTTTTCCTGCCTCCCTCCCTTTAATATTAGCTATGTCCAAAAATTACCATTGTGTAGGGCCCACCTATGGTACTTTTCCCGCTGTACTATTTATTTGCATCCATTAGCACCCGGCCCCAGCATGGGGCCTGACTCATTGTGCGCGAAGGAAGCCTTCCTTGTATGTAAATCTCGTATTTGAGACCTAATCCAGGTCACCCTTAAACTCGTCATTAGGAAGTAAAAAAGGTGAACTAAAGAACCAGCAAGTGTATAGTGATAGCTTGAGATATCCGAGGTGGCTCAAAGAAAAAATGTTACAAAAAGCTGTTGTAAAAGCACTTCCAACCTAAAGTACTCAATTCTTTCGCGGCCCTAAATGACAGCCTTGATTTCTGAACATCCGGCGCGCCAGAATAAAACTACGATTTGTCTCTTTCTTTCTTTCAGGGGCCACCAATTCCTGCCACGCAACCCCTTGATAATTCCAAAGCTCTTTTAGACTTCTCGAGAAGTTTCAATCAGTCGAAACTTTTTTCCAAAATTGATATTCGGCTAGAACTGAGGTTTCTGAGTCTCCCAAAACACAGCGCTAGCCGCCCACTATACCGATAGAAATACCACCCAATTGCTCCCATATGTCATCCAAATACACCATAGTGATAAAGTTGGGCACGTCGTCGCTAGTAGACGAAAACACCCGCGAACCCCGCATTGCCAACATGTCGAATATCGTGGAAACCGCCGTGAAACTTCGTCGTGCGGGACACAGAATCGTGATTGTGTCTTCAGGGGCGATTGCGTTCGGCATGAAACGCGTGGGGATGGCGGAAAAGCCTAAGGAGCTTGCGGCGGTGCAGGCGCTAGCGCTGATTGGCCAGGGCCGGCTCATAGGGCTCTTTGACGACTTGTTTAGACAGGTCGGGCAGCCCGTGGCGCAGATCTTGATCACGCGGAACGATATTATCGACTACACGCAGTTCCGCAACGCGACAAACACGCTCCACGAGTTGCTCGAGATGGGCGTGATCCCCATCGTCAACGAGAACGATACGCTCAGTGTGGCGGAGATCAAGTTTGGCGACAACGACACGCTTTCGGCGATCACCGCGGGGATGATCCACGCAGACTACTTGTTCTTGATGACCGACGTCGAGTGCCTTTATACCGATAACCCGCGGCTGAACCCTGCCGCGCAGCCGGTGGTTTTGGTGAGGAATATCGATGAATTGAGCGTGGCCACCGACCTGGATTCCGGCGCCGGCTCCAAAGTCGGCACTGGGGGCATGACCACGAAACTCATAGCTGCAGAATTGGCCACAAACGCAGGCGTCACCACCATCATCACCCTCCTGTCCCAGCCACAGTGTATCTTGGATATCGTGGCAAACATCCAGGCTACGGGGGACAACATGAGTCTGGACGAGCAGTTGGAGTTCATCACACTGGAGATCGCCGCGGGCAACATCCCACTTCACACGCGGTTCTTGGGCCTTCCGAGAGATACACAGATCCGCTCGGACCGCCGCTTCTGGCTCCTCCATGGACTCCGCACCAGGGGCATTTTGTACATAGACCAAGGCTGCTTTGAGGCGCTCACGAGGAAGGACCGTGCCGGGCTATTACCCGCGGGAATCGTGGCGGTTCAGGGCTCGTTCCATGAATCTGAATGCGTTTCAGTCAGGGTGTTGCCCCAAAAGACCAGCTCGCTTACTGATGCAGTGGAGGTGGGCCATTGCCGTGTCAACTATAGCTCGGTGGAAATCGAGATGATCAAGGGCAAGAAAAGCAGCCAGATCGAGGAGATCTTAGGTTATGCAGACCTGGAGTATGTGGCGCACAGAGACAACTTGGCGTTTCCTCCGAGCTTGCCACCGCTGACTGACGAGCTCGTGCCTACCAAATTGATTCCATGAGGAAGGAAGTAGGGAGTAGTTAAGAACCCTGTGGGAGCAATAGACTTTCTGGAACCTCTCGCCCGGTTATATTTTGAAAAATGATCCGAGAGTGAAGGCATACATGCGAGAAGCTTGTAATGCGTCCTCTGTCGTCTTTTTCATAGGGCCAGGTTTCAGAAATCCACAAGATCTCGGGGATGGCTATGTTCTGTCCATCGTGGACCCGAGAGGTTTCCTCAATAGCAGCCTGCTTTGAAATCCCTAGGGCCCTGAGCCTATTTTGTGGGTCGCTTCTATTTTCTTAAAAGACTTTTTCGGATGGTGTACTAGTCTAAGGCCGACTTTAATGAAAATCAATCTGTAATTCTGAACACCTAGGTGCATTAGAGGCCTTTGCCAATGTCTCCTCAAAGAAATCAAGAAATCTTCATGCTAGTAAAGCAATAACCGCCGCCGTAACACACAATATATACTCACATGTACTCACAATGAGCACTCGCAATAAACTTTAAAGACCTCATAAGTGCACGAGTGACTAGCTCTTGGTATGATGCATTCTTCGGCAATGCAAGTGTGCTCTATTTTTTGTGCTTATCCTGCTTCAATTATTCATGGAAAACGTTCAGTGTAAACCAAATTAGCTCAAGGACAAATAATTCCTGTTCAATTGGTAGCGCATGCAACTCTCAGAGATAGAAAGTTAACAGAACAAGAAAAACAAGACTCATTAAAAAAGAAAGAGAAAACGTAAATGTCGAGTAAGAATCACATTGCAACACCATTTCAAGGGCTATCGGAGCTCTTAGTATATTTACCTCAGAATTCAAAGGAATTTTTTGTTTAGTAGACCGGCGCAGCTAAAGTTTTGGAAACTCAAATTTATGTAGCTTCGCACACGAAGATGGACAATGTGTGCCATATCGATACGTGGGCCCCGGTTCAGGGAAGTGTCTACACCTTTACAAGAAATTCTGAAACACTGGAGTATTTTAAAAAAAGCATGAAAAGAAGTTACTAACGCTAGGAATACGTAAAACTCGTCGGGAGTCTTTGAGACCCGAGGTGTGTACTTAAGTATTCGAGTGGAGACAAAACTATAAATCACTCCACTTCTCAGCTGCCTCACCAGCTTAATAGTTGAAAGCCATCATCCGCGTCTCTGCGACTCATACTTTATGATCTCTTTTCTCTTATCATGTGCGTTATCGGCTTTATGCGCTCAACCTCATTCCCTCGACTTACCTAATTGCCTGAAGATTCGCTCACGGATTTTTGCGTGACCAGAATTCTGCGCAGATCGCTTGCCACTGGAACTTCCTCAAATGTATATCAATACTCAGTGTATAGAAACCTTTCAGAAATGATCCAAACTCTGATTCATCACGTACTGAAAGACCGCCTTGAACAACTTTACACCCAAGTAGAGATGTCTTGCGTTGTCAATTTTCGCATCGAAAAATGAAACACTTCGAAGTTGAATTAGGTAAAAGTCTTTCATGTCAAGAATGAAAGCATGCTCGCGTATTGATTTGGCAAATCTTTGATAGACGGACGATCCTAATCATTTTTTTATTGATGGGCTTTCATTTTTCTTTCTCTCGTAATTGTCTCACATGATGAGCCACTCAAATTTATAGCTGTGTTATTGAATGTCTGCCTATTACTTACCACGCTCCCTCTTAAACTCCAAAGGTCATCACTGAGATATCGTAGCCTATACTAAAAGATGTAAATGTCTCTTTAAACGTTGAAAACCTTCCACTCAAACCAAAATTATAACGAAAAAGGGGTGATCAAAAAGATTTGCGTTGCCAAGCTTCCGAGTCTCGGGACCCTTTATCTAATAACAGAAAAGTTATTCCATACAGCGAGAAGTTACCATAGCTGGGTCTGAAAGAAAACCCCCATCTCTCTTCTCGTTTAGACTAGCCTATAAAACACAGCATGCCCTGATACTTATTCAACACGTATAGTAATTTCACCCAGCAACTATGAGATTCTCGCCCTTCGCTGTAGCGGCCACTTTGGCATTTATTGTGAATGCAAGAATTGTCGGAAACGAACAAGGTGCAGAGAAGTCTGTGGTATATGAATTTGCACCCGGTTCAAATCACCATGGAATCGAAGATGGAAACGAAGAGAGAACCAGACCCAAAAGAGAGGATCCTGCCCGTGAAGTCTTGCAAGACGCCGATACAGATTTGAACGCTGTATTCGAAGACATGAGAGAGCAAGTGACCAAAAAAGGGCTTGCGGAACCCTATACTCCCCTCTGGCAAATCAGAGGAGACATTTCACGTATCAACCGGAAGCTTAAGGATACCAAAGTTTCTGCGGAATTTGAAAAGAAAATGAACTTTGCCTGGGAAATGTATCTTACCTTGAGAGAAGCATATGAGCTTAAGGGTGAATGGGAAGAGGTCGACTACAAAGGGGCATATCTCATTTCTGATATCGTACAATTGAAAATAAAGTTACTCACGTTGATTGAAGACTCCGGGGAACCTTATATCGAAGCGGACGGGTACGCTAAGGAATTGGAGCAATATTCTGAAGACTTGAAGAAGTTGGCACGAGCGTATATGGATTTGCCTGACAAAGAGTTTGTGAAGCAAGAGCTTGTTCGTGTGTTCGTTCTGTTGAAGCCTTTATTCAAGTTGCTTAAACAAAACTGAGTGAGACATTTCTTCTTTTTTCCCTTCTTTTATCGAGCGTATTTTATTTCCAACAGTTTAGTCAAAGAGAGAATAATATATGACGTAAAGAAACTGATTCAATAATGAGGGAGATGAATATGACTCACTTGTTGTTAGGTGACGAGTGGCTTCATTTGTACGCACGGCGTTTAACCATAGTTTCAAACCGTCTATCTCGGCCTTATCCGACCCTCGCTCGATCCTGCTCGCAAGAGTCGCAGATCCCATAAAAGGAGCTCCTAGCCCAACTGCAGCAGGCCCTCTAAAGGGATGATCTCGGATGCTATCTCGGATGTTATCTTGGATCATACTCGTCTTACCTTCTCATTAGTTCCTACCAATCTTGCCATCTACGTTCCGTTTTACTACTTAACCAACCTAACTAGGCCCGCTACTTCAACGGCTGTATAGTAAAATTCGAACACTTGAATTCCTTTGAACAAGGCTAGTAAGTATGTGCGGGCGCGATCAATGTTGGAATCAATGGTACATGGAGACAATTTAAACGCCACAGCGATATTCCTTGTGGCCTTAACCGAGGTGAGAGCTGAGTTTACTCTATTACTTCCTCTGTTTTGGGCCGAAAGGTGAAAGCGCTTTGAAGTTGGTGTATTTGTCATTAAAGCAGACTCTTCTTTCACCTTCAAAGTTTTTGGAAGTCTAACTACCAATACATGGAGAAGACTGCTAGCGAATCGCCAGTGTTGTTCAAAAATAGTAAGTCGCAAAAGAAGGCAAATTTGTCTTGTCAATCACTTTGTTTACTAGGCACCTCTTCAGAGTATATGTCTAGTCTTCTTCGTAAATGGTATAATAATCTGGTCAAACCGGCGGCGTTCAAGCATACTGAGGTCAATGTACGATCTCTTCCAATCAAAGACGATACATGTTAGATGGACTTCCAACCCTCAAATGATCCAGATTGAAGAGGCGACAAGATTGCTCAAACTTCTAGAAGATATCGTGAATTAATGATCATATGAAGGCTGTCTAGAGGTGAGCATTTCACGGTACATACTGGTCTTTATTGAAGGAAGAAGAAATACCAATTTTTTGCTTTTCTGCTTTTCTGTTTCCGGTGGAGACTCCAAGTTCTAGCCAGCTTAATTGATACTGAGAGCTATTTGTTAATTGAAATCATGCGATATAGAATGTTTGAGTAGGCGTCACGGTTTGCTCACCTAATTAAAGCTGTAGTGAAGTGGTAGGCCCAAGGTCTATAGCATTCATAAGACAAAGTGCTCTACCTCTGCTGACTTCATAGAGAAGTAGCAACAAAAAAGTGGATGATGAAAGAATGTGAACATCATGCTTGTGTTTGAGATGACACTGAGAAATACTAGCATCGGACTTTCGCTGAATTACTCTTTTGAGACAAAATTACCTTACCGGTATACCTAATATCACAAACATAAGCGTAAAGATCAAAGAAAGTGTTGAGCATAAAAAGTTGCATTAACTATAATTCGAATTTTGAATGACGTGCCTTCATTTTTGGTTTCTTTGGTTCGCGATGTCGAAACAATTTTCCCAAACATTCTCAGGTTCGATTCATTATGATTTATCGGCACAGCTGAGCAGATCTGACATCCGTGCGCGGATCTGAGGTAAATTACCCACTCTCTCACCTTAAAACCAGAACTAAGTCCGAGTTTTTTCTTCAAAAGCCTGACGGAGATCCACAAATCCCGGCCCATATGGGTAAATCTCGTAAAACCAGGGCAAAAAATAAGCCTCGGCTAGCTTTGCCAACGCTGGATCCGCCCGATGGTGCTCCAGCATTGGAGGAACAAACACCACGTGACCTGCGCTCACAAGAAGGCGTGGAGAACACTTTAGAGGTCCGGGAAACTCAGGAAAATCCAGATCTGAGTGCCACAAAATTGTCGAACATGGAAAGAGCGGGACCTGAAGAAGCCGGTGGCGAAGTTTCGGACGGATCGGGGCCAGAATCGTTGCAGAAAACCGATGGACGTGTCACTCTTGATTCTGACGAAATACCGTCGATTTCAGCCCAGGAAAGTCCCATATTTAGAGAAGAAAAAGAAGAGAAAAACGAGGAAGTACGTCATTCGGTGTCGGAACTAAGAAATAAGGAAGCTTCGACAGATTACCAAAAAGAAATTGTGTCTTTGCTGGCTCATACTGACGCATTTAAAGAGAATGCAAGTGCTGATACAAGTATGGATCTGAGCTTATCGCCCGAATCAAAGCCCGAAGCAACTACGCTCGAAAATGAAACAAAGGCCGAGATTCTACCGCGCGGTTCCACTTTAAAACAAACAGATAGTTTGCCCAGAGGAATGGAACCTGGAAAAGAGCTAAACTCGCAGCCGAGTGTATGTGAGAAATCACAGCATAAAGAGCTCCAGGGTGAAATCGCAGAGCCTCGACTGGAAAAGAATACAGAACTCGAACTGCGAAAGGAACTAAAACTGAAACCACCGGATCCTAAATCGCAGCCAGATCTACCGATAACCACTCTGCCACAGAGTCCTAACCATGAAAAGAAACACGACCCAGAAAAGCTTTCAGTAAACAGAGAGTGTGGATCAAATGCCATATTGGATTCCCAACCAGGCGCCACTTCGCACCCCACAAATGCATCAGAGGCTCATAACGAAATGAAATCTTCTCCATCCAAAGCCTCCAACCCTTTGCTTCCTGCGGGCTGGTCCTTACAGAAGCTCTCGCTAGAGATACCACTTCAGGCACAAGAAACAATCACGTGCGTCTCGTCGTTCGAGGCAAATCTCTATATCGGCACCTCCGCGGGCCAACTCCTCCATTTGTATCTCTTTGAAGATGCAGACCAGTACATGCTAATCTCGCAGAATTGCGTCGGCGATCCCGCTGGCTCTGTCTCGAAAATCTTAGTCGTGCCGGACGCAAACATGTGTCTTGTGCTAGCGGGGAATATAGTGCATTCGTATACATTGCCCGAGCTTTCCCCGTGCCGGATCGGGAAAATCAAAGACGCCCTCGACCTCCTGCTTTTAAGTGCGGGCCGGCTGCCCAGTGAGAAAAACAAAAGCGACAAGGTGGTGGTGTATACGCGGGCAAAACTCCGGGTTGTCCACGTGATATCCACGGGGATCCGGTTGCTCCGGGACATCAGCTATACGGGCGCTATTACGGGCGTTTCGCTGGCCACAGGTACCCTGACACATTACAGCAACATCTGCATAGTGGCCAACGATATGCGGTACGATGTGGTGGACATGCAACAGGCACGCAAAATCCCCCTTTTCAACTACATAGCAGCGTCTTCGGAGTCAGCAGCGTTTTTGGAGTCAGCACTGAATTCGGAGTCAGCAACGAGTCTGCAAAAAGCAACAAACCCGGCAACATCACAAAACCCGACATCACAGGCCTATACAGGGGAAGAAACGAAAGGCGTGCGTCCCTATGTGATCCCGTACATTGCCCAGGACGACAGCAGGTCACGTGAGGAGTACGTGCTCCCGATCGCCACAGATGAGACAACCTCCATGGCGATGTTTGTCAATTACAGTGGTGACGTCACCAGAGGCACGCTCACGTGGATAGGCCTCGGGTATCCGCAAGGCGGGCTTTCGGTGGAATGGCCTTTTATTATAGGAGCTTTCGAGGGTGGGCCGGATGACATGCATAAAGTAGTCTTCAGTTCTTTGACCACGCTCGAGGTGGTGGCTGCCGTTGAATGCAGCACTCTTTTCGGAGTCGCTAGCCCGAGATCTGTCAAAATCGTGAACTCAGCTCAAAAGGTTAAAGTGGCCGACCACGAGCTTCTGCGCTTACTTGAAAAGGTATCTGCCTCGTCTCGAAAGCTGGTCTCTCCAGAAAAGCAGTTTGCTTTCAGCGGCACCGTGCTTTGTGACGGCAAGGCCCTTTATTATTTACTCGAGAGAAGTCCGCTCACGAGAACTCTCCATGAAATCACGCAATGTCTCGAAAAGAACACGGAGAAAGTTGACCCTGCGGCGTTATCTTCGACCATACAATATTTTTTAGAACGGTTTTCTGCCGATGTGTTTCACCGTGCCATGTACATGGTGTTGCTTCTTGTGACCGGCGATTATGAGAAGTTAAAAAGGGCCGTGGTGGAGCTGATCACCGCTGACAATAAGGTCGATCCAAGACTCCTCATGTTATATTGTGTGGGTGCTCTTGAAATCAACGGGCAAATCTGGGATGATTTTCATACCCAAAGAATCTTCACGATTATAAGAAACAACGTTCCGGAGTCCGCCAGGGCCTACCATAGACACTTCTATCATTGGCTCATCCGGGAAGTTTATGCTCAGCGCGATGGCTTCGATGACCATATTCTTGATTTCTCCCGGGAGTTAATGTACACCGAAACATGCGAGAATTCGTCGGAAATATCACAAATGATAGATTCCGAGGCAGAAACCTGGCTGGGCCAGAACGCAGTCAACGCAGAACTCCTACAGTACTTTGCAGACCAACACATGTTTTTGGTTCTTCTCTATATTTTTCAACTTAAGCATGCGGCAGGAAATCCATTTGAAAACTGGCCCCTTAAAACGATCGACGTCTCACTCGATTTGTTATCTGGGCAGAAAACAGATGTGGCTTTTGCTGAGGCAGACAAACAGGATGTTTTCGAAATAGGCAGTCACGTGTTCGATTTGCCGAAGATCGCCTTTTCTCGACTAAGAGAAGACGTCGAGGATGAGGCCGTGTACACGAAAAAGCTTCTCAAACTTTTGCAGCTTCGCCCCGACCGAGGCTTGGCTCTCTTAAAATCGGCCAAAGGAGACAAGTTCGCCGCAACACACAAACTCATTTTGAACGAGCTCTCGAAGTCTTACACTTTTGACTCCAGATTCTTGTTGCTCAAGATAGAATACAGCGAGCAGTCTTTTTTCGAGGATGCCACAAACAATGGCAAGATCGACTTCTCTCTTGCACAAGATCTCCTTGCGGATTGTGTGGAGTACATGAACCAAGAAGATCTTCAGGTGGAACACGAGAATCTCAGCATTTTCTACGCAGCCTACCAGGTGGAAAATGACTTGAAAGACCCGCTGTGGCCCAAGGTGACGTGGATCGAGTACTTGCATCTCCATTATCGAAAGAGCGAATGTGGGGACTTTTTAAAAGTCTACTTAAAAGTTTACGAGTTGATGGTGTTGCATGCGATGTACGACAAAAGCACGGCTCTGGCCTTCACGTCTGAGACCGATGCCATCTTATACTTGCGTTGGATTTTTGAGGAAAAGACCGACAAACAAGCCCGGCTCTGGCAACTCAAAGACTTTTCTGGCGCCGAATGGATGGTGTTCTACGCGCATCCACATGTGCCTAGAAGCCTGTTTTACCTCCAAAAGTTGCACGATCAGAGGCTCTTAAAGTTCAGCAGGAAATCAACAGAATCAGCCAAAGCGAGCTTAATCTGGCTTCTTCAGCAATACCTCGCTCTCGAGGACTTGACTGCCAGAATGAATTCGGTGATGCATGCGGTGAACGCATTTGCAGGCCAGTACTTGTCGGTTGAGGAGGTATTTACATTGTTGCCCGAGGAGTTTCCTTTGATGTGCGTAGAAAAATACTTGATGTCACAAATCATGGAGTTGGAGACCAAAAGAAGTGATACGCAGATCAAAAAGGCCTTGCACAAAGCCAATGCAAGACTAAACAAGAACGTCTTGAGAGACTATGAAGCCACACGCAAGGCACTTGAAGCACGGAACGGGTCCGCTTAACTGCGCCGCCAAAATACTCAATTTCAGAACGAGCTAGAACAACCCGCCTAGTTTGCACAAGTAGTCAATGAACATGCCGAACCACAAGATCCAGCCTGTTTTGATGTTTCCCGTGAACATGGCCCAGCAGCTGCTAGGGGTGTCCAAATCAACTTTACGGATCTGAGAGAACAATCTCTGGAACCCCCAAGCTGCGCCTAAATAGAAAAAGGGGCCCATGGAATTGAGAAATCCCGCGGTTAAAAACGACGCCACTTGAAGCGAGTACAAACCGTACAATATCGGTTTCGTGTTGTCGCCCCACGCCAACGCCGTGGATTTAATGCCCGCCTTGATGTCGTACCGTTTGTCCTGGTGGGCATACACGGTATCGTAAATCATGCTCCATAAGAAATTGGACAAGAATAGGGGCCCCGCTACCAAGAGATTAAGCGGCGCAAGCACCGCAGGAAACCCAAGCAAACAGCCCCAGCTGAAATTGATCGAAATCATCACCTGTGGGTAGTATGTGAACCGCTTAAATAGCGGGTAAGAGAACACAAATGGGAGAGACAATGCGCCCAAGTAAAAGCACTCAAATGGCAAGGAAAGAAGCACTGCCAAGCCGACAAAGCACTGTGCGGCCAAAAAGACCACTGCCTGTGGAACGCTGACCCTGCCGCTGGCGATTGGTCTTTCCACTGTCCGTGCCACCTGATTATCGAGGTTTCTGTCCAAAATATCGTTGATCGTGCATCCGGCACCGCGCATAATGAGAGCGCCTACAGAGAAAAGCGCGATAGCGGATAGTGTGGTTGTTAGTGGCGCCATGATGCCATATGCGGCCATGGTTATCCCCCAAAGAGATGGAAGAAGAAGGAGAAGTGAGCCTACTGGTTTCTCTAGGCGCATCAATTCTGCGTAGGGAATCCATTTTTCAGGCAAGTTTCGGAGCCAGCCAAGGTTGGCCAAGCGGGCCAAGCGTGCTGCTTCAAGCTCCTGCGTCGGGAAGCTTTTGCCAGACTTTGTGGTCGAAAAAGAGCCGTCGTCTTGATCTGCAAGTGAATCGGCGAGTTTGGCATGAAATTCGGCAGTTTTTTCGCCCGGATCTTTGATCTTCACGTCGCCTGTAACCCCGCCGCGTTTCTTCTGTGAAATATGGGCGATTGGCGATTCCTGAAATCCGGAATACGTGCGTGGGGAGAATGTAAATGTCCGTATAAGCGTTTTTGGCGGCAAAAGACGCGCCATTGGCGGTTGCACGAGCCCGAAATGAAGCCCGCGGAAACGAGACACTTGAGACAACATGACGTTTTTGATAAAGCGAATGGAAAAAAAATTGTCTTCTTTCTTGATCTCACCAGCAAGTGTGAAATGTCGTGTTCACCTGAGATTAGTATGGGGACCAAGTTTCCTGTGGAGGAGTCTGATTTGCGCGCGGCCAGCGCTTATATGCCAGACATAATATGGGTGCGAAAAAAGTACAACAGAATCCAGATTGAAAGAAACGGTGGTTGGTCTGTAGAGGAGTATATGATCGTAGTCTGTAGAGCTAGCTATTATTTAGAAAGCTCTTTTGATTTATCAGTCGAGTTCTGGGGAACATCTATTTATTCAATCAAAACTTCAGCTTTGAGTGGAAGAATGACTTTGTGGTGAGGTGAAAAAGTGAGAATTTAGATCAACGGGCATGAAATCAATTCCAGTGATAATAGAGCCCATGTTTTAGTGGCCATATATCCTGAGATTCCGTCTTCTATTTGAGGTTCAAGAATGAGAGATCAATGGTATGTATTGAGCAATCTCATTTTGTGACCAATAGCATTCATGGGATTCCTGCTTATTCCATGGTGTGACCTAACCTAGCAATCCGGGATTGTATTGAGCCCAAGAGGCATGAAACAATGAGATATCATCATGAGGTTAGTGGGAACTTCAGCGCACAGAAATTGGAGGAGCTCCGCTTGAATCTATCGCTCTATTCTTTGTAGCCTCGCTTATTCTCAGAGCTTCAGATTATCTTTAAAGATTCACCTGATACGTGGTCTGGCATACCTTCAATATGGGGTGAGAACAAGTGCTTACGCTAGGCTATAAATGAACTCATATTATTGGTAAGGTTTAACTAAACAACCCTGAATATAATATGCCAGAGAGCTACAGCATCATATGTCTAAATATAGAGAACTTTCCAGAATTTCGAAAACGAAACGGAAAAAAGATTCTCACTCATTCCCAGCGCTATTGTTCAAATCATTGCGACAAAAATCCGCAGGAGGGCCACACAGCATTGCATTGAAACGCCGTTGATATTTGCTCTTATTGAATGGCATCGAGCTTATTCGTGCTTACACAGCCACCGAACTAATTTTTCAGCCAGCAAAAGAAGTACTCTTTCCGGGCCAAGGTGTCTTGGCACAGTCTTTATTGTTTCAATTCCCAAACTGAGTGCAATAGATGGATCTCCAATGGAAAAAGAAAACAAATAATCACAGAACAGTTACCAAATGGTTTCGTCGTTTAAGCGCTGGAACAGAAAAGAAAAGAACGGACAAAATAAGTGCACTCTATATTATGAAGAAAACTGATATATAAAAAACTCACAACTTTCCCGGTTTTCAGCGACAGGTACAAATTTTAATCAAACGCCATGTTTCTAGTGCTCGCCTTAGTCACCATTGCTGCGGCTGCGAAAAGCCGTTTTGAGAATAAACCAGATCTTACAGTGCTCCAGTACTCTGCGCCTTTTCTGCTTGTGTCGTCTTTTTCCCAAAATCCTTATTTCAGTTTGCCCGGAGACCCCACCACTATATCCGAGGCAAAGGACTATATTTACATTGACGTTCCCCCTCCCGTATCCACCTTTGTATGGGAATTTACTGGGTACTATAAAGCGGAATGGACCGGTGCACATGGGATATTATTAGGCGGACAGCCGGTGGCCACCATTAGTCTCGGGTGGAAAAACCGCGATTCAGAGGAGTTTCACGAATCTGTCACGGACGATATCCACATTTTCACCGGCCTGCCTGTATTTTTCGAACTCACCGAGGGCGAGTATTACCCAATTAAAATTGTGGCGGTTTCGGGTCGCGAGCCGGTTCCGGTCTATGTGGAAAAAGACGGGTACTACGAAAAAATAGATGAGTTCATCCAGCACGCCTTCTGGTTCGATAAGCTGGAGGTATTTGATGGTGGAGATGTTATAGTTCCGAATATCTCTGGATCTGATGATCCTGAATCCGATATTCCTGGATCCGATATTCCTGGATCCGATATTCCTGGATCCGATAATTCAAGCTCCGGTCCTTCTAGTGCTAAGACTAAGCATTACTTGGGGCCGGGGTTCAGCTTTGTTGTTTCCTTGCTTCCAGAGGACGTAGGTGCAGAAACTGTCTTTCTTGAGAACGGGTACCGGTCGCTAAATCGAATTGAAGAGGGCACACTAGACTCAAGATTTACGGGAATATCCTTGGAGACACTTGAAGTTCCGCAAGCGTTGGAAATTTTTGGCCATCTTCGTCCAGCTAAAGACGGCGATTATACTATTCAATTAAAAAAGGAAATTGTGGCTAGTCTTCAGGTTGGCCCACAAGAGACGGAAAACCTCAAATCTTTTAGAGTTGACAAGTCCTGGAACGTGCTTGATACGCGTACTCCTAACTCAGGCACCTTGTCTCTCAAAGGAGGCATGCTTTATCCATTCAGGTTAGTTTTTTTGAGCGGCGAGGAGAACGACTGGGACTTGGTGGCAAAAGACCCATCGGGGCAAGAAGTAGATTTGTTTGGATTTGCCGATAAACCCCAGAACTTGCCATTACATTTTGAGTTAGACAGTGCTGTGGAAGAGACTGTTTCAAGAGACGATTTGGGCGAAAGCGGGACTTTGGACGACGAGTATGCAGATGCTCTGCTCCTTGAAAACGAGTGGATAGAGCTCAGTGATTCTCCAAGCAGTGGTTTATTCAATGTGGAGAAAGACTTCGAGGAACTTTTTAATGAGTTGGTGCCTGAATCGCATTCGTTTTTAGAGGAGGCCACTTCTGGTGAACCAGATAATTCTACTGAGACAAGCTCAGAGAGTGGTTTTTCAACTAAGGAGATCTCTGGCTCACTGACTGCTGAGATAAGCGACATCAAGTTTCAGTCTATGGAAGGTACTACTATTACGGGTCAGAACATGGATGGTCCCGCAACAACTGCAACCACAACTGCAGCCACCATTCCAACGAAAGTTGAGTCCGTTCACTCATCCAGTAGTGACAGGGAGAATGAATTCGATACAAAAGAGCATGAAAGTATGAGTGGTTCGCAAATGAACTTGAGCAATCAATCGTCGACGGACCTAATCTCTGTTTCTGCTTCTGCAAATGAGAATTTGAGTGCCCTCACAGACTTCAGAACTTATGCAATGCTCAACACTTCCCTCCGTGCTCCATCTTTGCCTCTGGAAAGGAAGCTCTCGGGAGACGAATCTAGTTACATACTTTTTGTGCTGGAAGGGACAGACGAAAATCTACTTTGCCTGCCCAGTGTTTTTCCAACAGGTGCGGCCGCAAGCACAATAGATACAAAGACCTTTCTGGAGCAAACACAAGAGCTTTTCAGCAAAGATGCGGATTTCGGAAGGCGGGCTCGGAATCAGACATATTCCAATTCCACGTCTACTATTACAAAGTCGGAATTTGCAAGGAATCCTTTCAAATTTGGCAATGTGTCTTGGTCCAATCCTTCCACTCATTGTGAAAAAACATTGGGAAGCCTCAAGACTCAGAAATCTGACGAAGACTTGCAGTTGCACGATACCAAATGGCCTCATTCCAGAAACAACCCCAAGATTTTATCCACGGCTATAAAAGGTTTCTTTCAAGACAATGAGAAAGCTCAAACTGCACTGAATCCTGAGATCGGTTTAGGGTCATCCGAAACTGGTTTTATTCATCTCGACGACTATCTTGCTGCTCTAGCGAAACAGGAGCTCTCTCTGCTGTTCATCCCTGGTACGGATAAATCGGTTGCAAATAATGAAGACTCCATATACGCATCAGCCAGCTCCCAGTTCTCGTTTCAGAAACAAGGCTCTTCTTTTGACAGCTCTAGTGGTTCTTCGCTCTCTGAAATTTTGGAGGAACTAGAGATTATAAAGAGTGCTGATTTTACTCATTCTTCAGCCCTTACTGAAACAATCGAAAAGTCAATAGAGACTCCACTGAATCCTCCACATTCACCCGCGGATATTTCACAACAGACTAACATAGAGACTGATACTTTTAGAGAAGAAAAAGAGTCGAAAGGAGTGGATCTGAGGTTCCAGGCTGGAAATCTCAAAGACATGCAGGTTGAAGATTACGAAGGCTCCTTTGAGAATAGGCCAGCATTGCCAAACACAATTATTGTGGAGCCTTTCTCGAATAAAGCAAGCAGAATGGAAGCCGCCATTATTCTCTTCCTAAGTGTATTTGCAACTGCTGTCGTGTGACGATAAAGATTATAAGAGCTCAAAGCACATACACTTAACTTTGTTCCCACTAATAATACACAATTAATTATAAATCGACTGTCTATCCAATTGGAAGCTCTAACGCGGAGGTTCTAGCCTTCAAACTTATAAATACCTCAAACAGAAACTCCTTCTCATGGCTATTTGGGATCGTATGACCAGCAAGCTCTATCACTTGTAAACGAAAATATCTGGTTATTGCAACAAGGTAGTTCCAATAGTGCTGTCTGTGGTAGTCGAGTATGCGCATCTTATGAAGCCTATCTAATCAAAAGTTATACCATTAAAGATGTTCGGTGAAGCTTTTCAAACGCTTTGTGTATTACTTTGATGTGATGATGTACATGCTAGGTTCAAAGGTGCCCTCCTGCTATAACAACGACATCAGTTGTCTCAAAAATGGGAGCTAAGATGTGCGTCAGAAAGTGAGATTTGACTGAAGTAAATCTAAGGAGATCTTTCAGACCAGAATTTCAACAATAAAACTGGTATCGGTTTCCACCTCTGACTTTTAGATCGACTATTGCGCTCAGTCACAGAACGTGAGCACTCACCGAAAGCCATGAGAAACAACAATCCCAAAACAGACACCCCCCATCAAAAATAGCACTGAAAAAAGCCGTAAACCCCAGTTTATTACTGTCAAGACGGTGCGACTGTAATATTTTCTAGGAATAACTGACCAAACCACGGAATTAAACGCGGTTATTTGATCTTTCAGAATTCGTCACTATTCCATTGTTTAAGAATTGACACGCCGAATGCACGTGTTCACCTCGCTTGAAGTGATCGAGGAATATGCTGGTAGTTTATATCAGCTCATTTTCCACTCGTTATTTTTGAATTTTGTGTCCGCCATAATAATGATGAACATGAGACATGTTTTCTCGGTTCTGTTTATCTTTTTGCACGTTGTCGAAGCGTTTCACATTCCATCTTCCATAATCTCGAAAAGAGGTATTGGAAATGATCATACGTATTCCCGTGATGATGTCTGCAAGTATGGGGCCAAAGCTGGGTGTATAAGATTCAAAAATTTCGAGAATCAGTCACATCTCGATCACTCAAAAGATTCTAAACGCATCAACGATGTTGAAACCTTGTCTTCTCCGATATTTGACTTGAATGACAACGCTATTTCCACCGAAACCTTCGAAAGAGTCGATCTTGAAAAGCAAGCGGAATTGAGATGTGACCAGGACTTGCTACTTGGTGTTGATCAACGCAAAAACGACTTTCTTGCGTATTTCAGACTAATGATGAAGTCCATTGCCCAAAAAAAAGAGGAAGGGTGCGCAGACCTCTGTGGTTATGATTTTCCGATATTGGATCTCGAGCCACTCAGATACCCAGAAGACGATATGATGGATGCGAGTACTGGAATGACCGATTTTGATTTTGCCGAAGATTTTTGTGCTGGATTTGCGAGACACAACTTTGGACCAGCCCCAAAACACGAGCTATCAGAAGAGAAACCACCTTGTTGTAACTGATCCAATCTAAGCCAAATAGACGATGTGTTTTTAATAGAATGAGTTGCCTCAAAAGAGTTGAAAGTAATATTAGCTCCCTTGATGTAAGTGAGTCATTGGACCTAGCATAGCATAGCCAATCCTCAAGAAAAACAAGTAACGCACTTGCGCTTTGTTTCAGAATGTTGCCAAGCAAATGAGAACTCGAATGAGCGCATTCAGCCCAATAGTAATGTAAAGGATCTTGAGTTTAGGGGGAACCGTATCAATTACCATGTCCGAATACATATTGTAGATCGAAGGCAAGGCATTTAGACGCGAGTCAACGAGTATAGTCGTACCAGAAGTTATTAGCTTGAATTCCCTCATTCAGAATTCCATGTCATTGCTGCACTTGTCGCATGCCGTTTGAGTGTAGCCCTTTCTGCAAGGAGGGCTTATACCTAGGTTCGCTGAATCACGTGAGAAGAAGAAAGCAAAAGGCGCAACAAGAAGTGAAAGTAGGCCCAGGTTTGGTTTTTCAACACTTGCCTCTAGATTAATTAGAGACAAAGATGCACGTAGAAGCCTCTGAACTTCACAGGCCCATGGGACGAATGACGAATGAAGAATCCGATGATACTGGAATTCGGAAATTGTAAATGGAACGAAAAATCAAAACTTGAACAAGAATCGACTCAACTTGTCGATGGGTTTGTCCAGTCAACAAGTCGTATACTCAAGAAAGAGGAGCCGTCCTCAATCGGTAACTCAGCCCCGGAAAAAGACACATTTATTTGTTCAAGAAAACGCTGGAACCGAGAATCATCCCTAAGATAGCATCATTTTATGTATCATAATGTGTCTCATATGATCTGGCTAGGGTGCTTCATTATGTTATCCATTCACTGTAGCGCGTTTGACCGTTCTGCCTTCGCAGCCCAGTTGTACCGTCTCTAATTTAATCTTGAATAGAAGAGAAAATTGTTCCGGAATGAGGTAGGAAAGAGCATCCAGAAGAGTCACCCACTTTTTCCAGACAAGCCTTCATCGATGTTGCCACGCATCATACCAACAAGCACAGGTCGGAGTCCAATTGATGACACATACCCTTTTCGAATTTCTTCCGTCTTGTAACATCTACCTCAAATACACCATTTTTAGCCCCTTATCACCCCTCATACTTTATCTCTCAATTTTCGTCGAATCCAAACTCGCCCCCCACACCCACTTCCCGCCCGTGTCGGTGACTATCTATAAGCGCCTGGAGCTCGGCCAATTCCTCCGGAGATCCAACGCCTCTGACAACTTTAGCCGTAAAAACTTGCCTACACATCGGACACAACCCCTTAGAATTACTCTGCTCAAGCCATTTCAAAATACAGTGAAGGTGGAAATTGTGGGAGCATGTCGAGCCCAATATCAAGGGGCACCCGTCGCCGGGATATTTACAGTTAGGGCAAGTTCCGTCAAAAGCCACTCGGCAGATTCCACAGAGCTCGTCGTCGTGGCAGTTCGGCGTATGCCAGTGCCACGTGGCCACCGCGTGCCAGTGCTTGATTTTCACTTTCATCGGCTTCGAGAGGAGGGAGAAGAGTGTTTTATTGTTTGTATTAATTAGAGCTACAAGTGGTAATTTTTATGGTGAAAGGATTCAGCCTTGTCGCGCTTAAGGTTTTGTAAATAGTGGGTGGGCGTGGTGTCACGTGACATAATGAAGATAGCATATAAAGGGTTGGAATGTCGCCAGTGGGAGAATCGTTTTACGGATATAAATTGAACGCTTATTCTCGCCAGCTCTTTATTAGCAAGCGCCAATTTCTAAGTGACGACCTGAAGTGACATAAAAATCTCTGGCAGTGGAAAGGGGTGTGAACTGTATGTCGCGCGAGCTCCGACCTAGAAGGGCTGTTCGAGAGCTTTCATGTAATGAGATAAGTAATATAAATTTAAAGCTCGAATGAATTTCATGTATATTTGGTTATGCATCCACTTAAAGGACTTTCGGGCGTCTTGGTAGACACAATTGATCTGTTTCCGCTTTTTATCAAAAGTATCGGGTGCCCTCCTTTGTCACGCGAGTGATGTGATTGAAACCGAAAATGTTGTGGCTGATAGAGTTGTAAGTTGATAAAAGTTTCGGATCTTCTACAGATTCTCGTATGTTACCTTGCCGAGTTTGGAAAGAGATCATTTCTTGGTGTGTCTACGCTCCTGTGAGCATGGTCCAGTGATAAACATGACTCCGTAAGCTTTCTTCTTTTTTGGTCTGGAATCTTAACTTTCGTCGACATTCATTAATGCAAATGACGCCTCAGCTTTTAGGCCCCGGCTCAAGCAGACTTGTGACCTTCTCCTCGATCCAACTTGCTATTTTGGGACTCGACTTTCGTGGTCCACATTTCCGACCAAAGTAGTCATTAAAGCTTAGAGTAGAGGTATAGTCCAGTCTCTGCTTCTAGATACACCGCCCACTCACGATCCCCTAAGAGCTGATATTTCTCATTGCTTCATGGCAGTTTAGTTCCCTCAGATTGAATTCGGAGTCTCATGCATATCCTCCAGCCATACTGCTTGCAATAACAGACCATAAAAGTCAACATCTTCCTGGCTCATACACCATCTAGCGCCTACCGCTTTTTGTACACAAGCCCCTTGAAGATATCGAAGGAGTTTCCGTCAGGCTGCAATTCCAAGGTCTCGTGGTTCAGAACGTCCTCTGCCACCAAAAGCCCGTAGTCGCTGGTGATGCCTTTGATCACACACTCGCGCGTCATGCCGTTGCCGTCCTTATCAAGCCGCACGCGCTGGTTCAGATGGAACCATCTCTTATAGTAGAGCGCCAAGAACGGCCGGAGCCCCAGCTTCTGGAACACGCTGTAGAACTGGCCCAACGTGAACAACGTCTTGGCCAAAAGCATCTCGTGGTTGTACGGAGGAAGTGGCTCGAGCCCTTTTTGGGCACGCATAGCATTGAGCTTCTCGAGCACAGAGTTGAGCGAGGTCGTGGGCGCTTCGTTCAGCACGTTGACGCCACATCCCCAGACCAAGTAGAACTCGCCGTTGATGAACTGCGAGTTCACAAGAGCCCCGGAAACCTTGGCCCACTTCTGCTCGTCGCCGTCCACGGTGGAGCTGGTATTGTTCTTGTTGCTGAGATCCGAAAAGTACTCCGGTTTCAAGGCGAACATGTCGTTGGGCCACTTGAGCCGCACAGGCATATCCTCGTACCCCGCCCCTAGCCCCGGCTGCGTGCTCCCGTACCCAAGAATCAGCTCGATCATGGCCAACGCACACAAGTACTGGAGCGTGACGATATTGAAGTTTTTCTGGGCGTCGTGCGCGACCCGGAAAAGCACCGACGTTGCCATCACGCCTTTTGGATTCACCCACACGTTTCCGCCGCGGCCCCTTCCGGCGACCTGGGTGGTTGCAGTGAGCGTCATGCCGGCGGGTAAATGTCTGAGCCAGTTTGGGTTCGCGTCCAAGAGCGTGTTTGTGGAGGAAACCACCTCGCCATAACAGAGGAGCAGGCCGAAACCGCGGTCATTTTCTGCCACGGCGTTGTCGTCGTAGAGCCGTTTCAAGCTGCTGAAATAGAGCCCCATGTCGAAATACGGCGTTTCGCGCAGCGGCGGCAACGCGGCGGAGGTGTATATTTTGATGTGTTTTTCGCCCGCAGTGAGCGTCTCTAAGGGCTCGCTTTCCTCGGCTGCATCTCCCGAGAGCATGTAGTTGAGGTCGCCCTCGTGCTCGCCATGGAGCACAAACGTGTCGTTGGCGTCCTCCCACGTATTTGCAGCCACAAAGTCCATGTTATCGTGCAAAGCGGTCGCCACTCTTTGAGCACGCGAGGGGTCGAGATGCGACGCCATGAAAAGCGGGGTGAGACGCGGCACAGACGCGCCCGGGTCCTGGGCCACGCGGAGCCCCGTCTTTGCTAGGCACGCGGCCAAAAACTGTTGTCTGGACGCGTCCGTGGCCCTTAACTCCGCGGCAAGATTCCGGAAATGGATGTCGTCCGCTGCGGGCTTCATCAACAGCGGAGTATACTCCGGGTGGGCGCCGGCTAGGACCACGTGGCCCTGGCCGTATTTGCAGTAGACAGCGGCGGCCATGTCGCCCGTGTCGTCGGCGATTTCCGCCGGCTCGTCGTACCTTGCAAGCACCTCCACGTTTTTGTACAGAGACGCGTTTACAAAGAGCCCCCCGCCGTTGTAGTACACCGTAACGGAGCCCGGGACCCCGGCGCTCAACGCAGCGCGATTTACAGCCAACCGCGCCGCCCGGGCGCCCACGTGGGACTCGTACACAAAACCCTTGAAGACACATCCTCGGCACGTGCCGGGGAACAACGCTAGCTCCCGTGGCCCGCTGACCTCCATCAGGGGGTCGCCCACCTCGAACTCGCACCGCTTGGAAGCAAAATAGCCGCCGGCACAAAAGCCCACGAACCGCCCGCCTGCTCGAACGTACTGCTGGATTCGCTTATTTCCAGCGCCATTTAGCGTGTCGCAATAGGGCAAGTCCGCGCCGCCCGGCATGACCAACATCGCCGTTTTCCCCATCCAGGGGTCGTGGAGAAGCGCCTGCTCGGAGATTGTCACCACCGCGTAGTATGGCGACAAGTGTTGCCGAAGAGATTCCACCGTATGTCTGACGCCTTCTGTCGTCAGGCCCTTTCCGGAGTATACTAGCACGTTCATTGTGTGGAGGAGGGAGAAGAAACGAGAGTGTATTTTGAAGAAAAGTTAAAGAGGGATCGAAAAAGGTTTATATAGCAAGCGGCTCGATATGTGTTGGGCACGTTGACTGGTGGTTGGGTAACCTTTGCATATGCGGTGCTTCAGAGACGAGCCATGTCAGAATGTCGCGAAATTTGAGACGTGAGTCTTCGCGAGTCTGAGTCATGTTGAGTCATGTTGAGTCGTGCTGAGTCTGTGAGGAAGAGACGGCGTCAAGGTTGCGATATCCACCGCTCGGTTATACTTTAGTATAATGATTTGTAGAAGGGTATTATTCTTTTGATTTGTTCGTATTTCGGATGAAATATTTGTGAGAATAGCCGATTTGGTAAGAAAAGCCTTTTAAGCCTAGGGCCCCTAGGCATCGCTAAGATGGTGGAAGTATCGTTCTTGCGCGGGTCTGGTGAATTAAGTACTTTAATCACATAAATCTGTGTGGCTTTAGTGGCTTGTCTCACAAATCACTTAACTTTTCAGAATCCTTTCCTTTCGAAGCGTTTTTCTGGTTATTGGCTGAACTTTCTATTATGGACTACCTACTTTGTATTTTATGTTAGACAGATCAAACCACAGGCACGTTCACTTTTTGTGTGTATTTCAAACATATCACAAACTTAGCCGTGAATACGGATGTGAAGGATCTTGAGTTAGATTTTTAAAACTGTAATTTCACTACTTATGAAAATGTCAGCTCGAAAAATGTGTATAAAGAGGCTCAGCCCCACATGACTAAGTGATGGTGATCTGATGGGAAGCGGAATGTCCTTTCGTCAAGATAGAAACCGGCAGTCCTTTCACATTTTTTGAATCTTTTTCTCGTTTAAATGTTTTTATTGTGAAAACGAGCTGCGGCTAAAGTTCGGTGTAAAATTCGGCTGCTCAATATCAGTCAAGACATTGATCCTATGGAAAGTTCTCGCGAGAGAACGGTTAGTTCGTGCCTCCGCATATTCACGGTCTAATGGGATCTATACAGATAAAAATGATACGTGCTTTATAGTAGGCATTGTACAGTTTAAGACTCCTAGGATATGTTTCTATTTTCTGTCAACTTTAGGATTGTTTTTGCGCAAGCCGAGGAACTTTCATAAAACAAATTAGTATTTGTAAGTAGAGAGCCACAAATTTCAGCCACTCACAGAAGGGGCTTTGTAAAAGAACGCACCGCATGAGTTCTATCGCATGGGAACACCACCCACAATAACACAATAGAGCGATTCCGTTCAAAAGCCACACGCATTGGATAGCGGGGGTAATAATCAAGCCGCGAGCCGCAGAAGACAATAAAGAGCGGAAAACTTCAATTGACAGTGCTCGCTTCGAAGCGACTCTTCGGCATTCGTCGCTCGATTTACTCTTTGTTTTGATTAAAAAGAGCTGTTCTTTGTTTTTTTTTTCTCTTGAATCCTTGTGTACGATTCTGTTTCTGTGGATGAAAACTTTTATTGGGCAATAAACAAAAATGCATTCAGCTCAAGATACAATCCAGAATTCCAGGAAACCTGATAAGGTTTTACAAACAAATC
The DNA here is from genome assembly GCA_030674755.1 of Metschnikowia henanensis. NCBI lineage: Eukaryota > Fungi > Ascomycota > Pichiomycetes > Serinales > Metschnikowiaceae > Metschnikowia > Metschnikowia henanensis. The sequence continues at coordinate 2,066 of JAKUBE010000063.1, read as the reverse complement.
AATGACCCCGCAGTTTTTCTCTTCTCTCAAATACAAAATTCATGGGTATTGTCTTCAAGTCCGGTGTGTGAACAATGAACACAACAAAGCACAAAAAGTTGTACATTTTTGACAAGACAGGCCGCATATACCTTGTTAGCATATATCCATAAAGACTGTGGACATGAGGCATTGTCTGCTATATCCACACCGTAATCACATTATCTCAATTCCGTCCTTGAGTAAGCAAGTCAATCCAATGTATCATCACAATTATGAATGCTAGCATGAGAAAGTGTATTTAAGCTAGGCGATACCCAGAAATTATCACTTCCAACTCTTCATATAGCACCACTCTCGCTCAATGCTAGCACTCATTCTCTTGATAGCAGCGGCTTTGGTTCTTGGAACTCCCACCACCCACTTAAGGGATCAAAGAGCATTTGAAATCTTCAACTTGAAATGGAAGAAGTCCCACATGGGCGCGAATATTTTGTACGACGAGCCCGTCTTCCACGGAATGTTTGCCGACCACTGTTTTCAGTCAACTAAAGACAAAAACTGGTATTCTGGGTTGGCCATGTACCCGCAAGCTCACTTGAGTCCATTAACAAGCCCCGCCAAAAAAGTCTGTGATCGAGCAAAGGTCACATTAGATTCCGAATACTCGGGGTCCGCATACCAGCTTTTGACCGCCAGTCTTGGAACTGATTTGGAGGCAAAGTCACTGCTCGAGGCGCTTTTTGTTGAAAAAAAAGGCGATTTTCTACAGATCGCAAATAAAGGGAACTGGTGGGTCGGTCTTTATCGCGATGGAAAGTTGTTGAAAATAAGTCTAGCAGTTGATAGAATCAAGGAGTCGCCCGAGTGTCATAAAACGCACAAAATCACCAGTGCCACCACTTGGCTTGTGAATTTCAACGATGTCTTGGTTGTCACACATGAATCTTTTGCTAGGGAAAATTTTGACATCATTTCGCTCGCAATCGAAACCGGCGAGACGTTGAAAGTGCCGCTTTCACAAATGGCTGCAAATATCGAGGCGAGTCTCTGGAAAGACTTTCGGGCCGAGCCTAGTGTTTTGGTTATTAGGCGTATGGAGAATTCAAATGACTGGTTTTGATGAAAGCGGATTGAGAATTAGAAAGTAAGTATGAAAAGTTTTCTAATTCCCACGAGTTTCAATCTTGCGCACATTCTGAAAAGTTTTATCGACAAGAATAGATGTTCTAGGCCTTATGGACCCGTATGTTTTTCTTTACAGATTGGGATGAGAGGACTGTAAATATTATTATCGAGCGTCTCCTTTTTATTCTTGTGCACCGCCAATCTGGCTGTATTAGCTTAAGAATTGTGTGTTTCAGACCCCTTTTTATTTCTTTTAGTTATTTGCCAAGGTGGCTGCGAAATCAACCCAATGATACAGTAATCACGGAAGCTCCTTTAAGAAACTCCGTCACATTAAGATCTAAAGATTTTAACTTTTTCGTGACCTTACATACTTCTCTGATAATTGAATAGGTAGAATAATGACATCCAAATTTGCCAGTAAAGTTTTCTTCCCTTTCTCTCCTTTCAGCAGGTTTTCAAAGGGAAGGCCTCAATAGGCTCGATGAAAGAAAATACTTGATGAGCTGGAATCCAGATCAGGATGTACGGGTGTCTTCCCCGTCTCCAGATCTAGATCAAACTCAGGCCCAGCTTTCTTTAACTTTTGTTAAATACCCTTTAAGTCCCGGTTTCGTCCATCGTTTTCAATTCAATTGCATCTTGGTCTAGCTTCAAACCCAAATCAGAGTAGCTCTGAAGATTTTTATCACTGTCACAGCCACACGCACTCTCATACCACCCTTAGCACTTTCTAAATGGCCGCCATCTTCGAGCAAGCTGAAACCATCCAGCTCGACCCGAACCCCGGGTTTGTGGTTAAGACAAAAATCATTGAAGGCAAAGATAACCAACTATATTCCACAAAAGTCTTCATAAATATCTGCCATGAGCCACGCGTACCAAAACCTCCTATAGACTTCAAGCCCGAAGTCGTGTTTCCTTTGATCGTCCGAAACGAGTGGGAAATTCCAATTATT
>JAKUBE010000062.1:0-39124 GCA_030674755.1 Metschnikowia henanensis | reverse complement strand
TCGACAAGTTGGTGAGCGTCAAGGGGCTCGTGTTGCGTGCCAGCGCCATTGTCCCCGACATGAAACAGGCGCTCTTCAAGTGTAGCGCGTGCGACCATACTGTCGCCGTCGAGATCGACCGCGGGATCATCTCGGAGCCTACAAAGTGCCCCCGCTTGGTGTGCTCGCAGAAGAACACCATGAGCATCATCCACAACCGGTCCTCTTTCGCAGACAAACAGGTGATCAAGCTACAGGAAACGCCGGACTTGGTCCCCGACGGCCAGACGCCCCACTCGATCAATTTGTGTGTTTACGACGAGTTGGTCGACACGTGCAGGGCTGGAGACAGGATCGAGGTGTGTGGTATTTTCAGGTCGTTGCCGGTGAGGGTGAACGCTCGCCAGCGGGCGTTGAAAAACTTGTACAAGACATACTTGGACGTTGTGCACATCAAGAAAATCGACGCGAAGCGGCTCGCGACAGACGCTTCGACCGTCGACCAGCAGGCTACTGAGACCCAGGAGGTCGAGCAGATGCGCAAGTTGACAGCGGAAGATATTGCGAGAGTCAAGGAAACCTCGCAGAGAGACGATTTGTATGAGTTGTTGGCGCGTTCGTTGGCACCCTCCATCTACGAAATGGACGATGTGAAAAAGGGCATTCTCCTCCAGTTGTTTGGGGGCACCAACAAGGAGTTCCGCAAAGGCGGTCGCTATAGAGGCGATGTCAACATCTTGCTCTGTGGCGACCCCTCCACGTCCAAATCCCAGATCTTGCAGTACGTGCACAAAATTGCCCCGAGAGGTATCTACACTTCGGGGAAAGGGTCGTCTGCCGTTGGTTTGACGGCGTACATCACACGGGATGTAGATACGAAGCAGCTTGTCTTGGAGTCTGGCGCGTTGGTGCTCTCTGACGGCGGTTTGTGTTGTATTGATGAGTTTGACAAGATGAGCGACACCACGAGGTCTGTGTTGCACGAAGTGATGGAGCAGCAAACGATTTCCATTGCAAAGGCTGGGATCATCACCACTCTCAATGCGCGAACTTCGATCTTGGCGTCGGCCAACCCGATCAACTCGCGCTATGACCCCGACTTGCCCGTCACATCGAACATCGACTTGCCTCCGCCATTGTTGTCGCGTTTTGACCTTGTGTATTTGATTCTCGATAGGGTGGATGAGTCGATGGACCGCCAGCTCGCCAGTCACATCACGGATATGTACTTGGAGGACGTGCCCCACACTGTGTCTGCGCACCTGATTTTGCCTGTGAACGAGTTGAGCACATACATTCAGTACGCAAAGGAGAACTGCAACCCGGTCATCACAAGCGAGAGTAAAAACGAGTTGGTGCGCGCATACGTCGAGATGAGAAACCTCGGGGACGACATGCGCTCCTCGGAAAAGAGGATCACCGCAACTACAAGACAGCTCGAGTCGATGATCCGGTTGTCTGAGGCACATGCAAAGATGCGGTTGAGCCCACACGTGGAGCTCATCGACGTCAAGGAAGCCGTGCGGTTGATCAAGTCTGCCATCAAGGACTACGCCACAGACCCCAAAACTGGCCGGATCGATATGGACATTGTGCAAACGGGCACGACCGCGGCACAAAGAAGGATGCGGGAGGCATTGGATACGGAGGTTCTCGCCGTGCTCGATGGCGGCAACGGGTTGAGGTTCAACGAGTTGGCTACGGCCGTCAACGAAAAGCTGAGTATCAGAGTGGAGAACCTGGAACTTCTTGAGAGTTTGCGCAGGTTGGGCGAGGAGGGTAAGGTCCAGGAGTCTGGCGAGTCCCACCGGAAGTCCTACAAGAAGGTGGCCTTTGTTTAGTTCCATCCCATACTCAATTGTATATTACATAAACCATCAATGAGGAGTCACTCACAGCACCTTTACAATTCCTTCAACACTCCGCCGTATTTCACTTATTATCAAAGCACGTTTAAAGAAAATCAGCGCTCTTCCTTGTCTGCTGCCCCGAGAGCAGAACACTCAGCGAGACCCCAAGATGTTCTGGTTCTTTTTCAGTGAGCGAGCCCAGATCATCTTCCGCCATCTTCAAAAACGCCTCAAACTGCTCGTCCAAATGCACGTCTGTGATGGAATTGTACTTATTTCTCGTTAGAGAATTGGCGAGTTTTAGCTCTGCCGCAATATCAACCGGCTCTCTGCGGCGAATTCTCTCCGTTGCATTTTCAAGCACGCCGAATTTTGCAGCATAGGCGGCCCGGAGTGAGTCGAGCTCCTTTCTATTTTTCGTGGCCTCCACCACGGCTGAGCCCAAAACTAAAGTGAGAAATAGCGACTTGAACACCGGGGTATGAAAAAGGTCTCTCACCGAGGATCCCTTGGCCACTTTCACCGTGGAATACACGGTGGAATATAGTCTGCGCGAGATCATATGGGTCATAGTAATATTGGTTGTAGATTGTTTGACTTTCTTTGGAGATTCAGTCAAAATGTAATGGAAATCGTGAAGTTGAGATCCAGCCTTTAGTATGCATTTGGAGGAGTCGCGGTGCGAGGCGAGGTCTTGACTCAACTTCTCAGGCCCGCGAAAAGAAGCCATGGGCAAAGCAACTTGGGATAATGGGAACGAGAACAATTGAAATAAGGAGAACAGAAAATCGGGAAATTCAAAGATAGACTCAAGCAGGGTTTTTGCACATTTCTCTCTTTCCCCGTCTTTTTTTTTCCACCGATGTTCTCGTTTCCATGATCGTACCACCAAAATCGCATTCGCAGTCCACCAATTTAGTAAATCCATCCTCTGATTCCCTCTTCACCCTTGACTCAGCTTGTTGAAGCCAGCACAAAGCTTTTTATACGAGCCAAAACCAAGTTCTCGCGTGCGTACCACTCGCTGGAATCCTTTTCAAAATCCCCACTTAAGTTTCCACTACCTTTCTCCGCTGCGTACCGGATGCTGAGATTCTCTATTAGCGACCTGATCTGGGGCGCATTCTGTAGCAACATCCATTCTCTCATGGCCAAAATGTCCCAGAAATTGCTCTTGCGGAACCGCGTGAGCCCCTTCACTGCGTTATCGTTACATGGCACGAGCTTTTCTTTGTTTACGTAGTATCCCTCTTCTGGCGTAGGCCTAGTATTCGGCACCACGCCTCGCTCGAGAATATCGCCGATTATGGCCCTGCGCAGGGTGGGCACAAAATAGCTGTTTTTCTTGGCGAACGCAAGTCGCTCGTAGAGAATCGCCCGTGTGGCCTGGGGCCCGTGGCCCGCACCCGCCAAATGTGTTTCGAGCTCGTTTTCCGCTTTCATGAAATAGGACTCGATGAGGTCGCTCCACCACCAGGGAATGTTGAACATCATGCTCATGTTGAGAAGAAGCTCGGCCACAATCAAGTACGCGCGCACGGCATATGTCTTGACGTTAAACCGCAGCTTGTAGGTGTACGATAAGTTGTCCACGTACGGCTCGATGATATCGTGGCGGATTTTGCGGAGGGTGTTTTTGTCGGGTTTTTGCGGGTACGTGTCCGAGGCCAAGGGCTGGGTCTGTGCGAGGAGAAGAGAAACGATGCACATTTCCTGGGTGGCCGCCACGTACGCCCACGCCTTTTCGTTCGTGTAGTCTTTCTTGACGAGGTCGTACGTGGAATACGCGTATTTGAAGTCCTTGAGCATGAGCGACCAGTCGGCGAGTTTGCGGATGATTTGCTCGGGCGCCGACCGGTGGTAGTAGTTGCCCGTGTGGTTGTATGTGCCCGGAGTCGTGCTCTGCGTTAAGTTTTCGCCCGACCCGTTGGAGTTGAAGAATTTCTTGGACACAGAGAAAAAGCGGCCTGCGATCAGTTTTTTGGGCGCCAACACCGCGTCGTCCCACGTCCTGATTTTGCGCTCCATGTGCGGAATCAAGCTGCGGGAGACGAACTCGAAAACGGCGGTTCGGAGCGTGGCGTCGAGCGATCTAGGTACTCTGATGGCCTGGTCTTTTTCGAAGTGTGCCGATTGTAGTGTGTAGTTCTGCACGTCCTGGTCGATCGTAGCGTTTTCGAGCTCTGGGAAAACGCAAAATTCTTCGGCTCCTTGCAATTCCAGCGAGACCGCAATTAGCGTCGACGTCACCGAGAGGTCTGTGCGGAGCGAGGCCTGATATTTATGGAGCTCCAGTTCGCTCACTTTGTCGCTATCGAAAAGCACAAACACGTGCACCAAGAGGTCGGCGATCTGAAAGTATTTCGGGAACGCGTAGTTGCGGAATTCTACAATCAACCGGCGGATATCCTCTAGCGTGTCTGTGCCGAAATTCACCACCAAGACCTGCGCTACGGGGTGGTTTAGCGTGTCGAACAGAACCACGCGATTCGAGGTGATGATCTTGCGGAACATGAGCAGATACAACCCGTGTGCCGCCAGCAGATGTTCCTGTTCCGGAGCCAGAAACCCGGGTTCCGGAGCCAGCGACGCGTTTTTCATGAGAAGCTCGAGCGACGAGATGCTGAAGAGAGAGCCGAGCTTCTCGTCCACCGAATTATGCACCGTGAGAAGCTCGGGCAAAGCCGGCTCGAACCGCACGGGAAACAGCGCGTAGCTGCGTGTGATCAACAGCGTGTTTGTGATCCGATAACTTTGGTTCGGGATGCCGTATTTCACCGTGTTTCCGTACGGTTTGAGCACCTGGAGAACCGAAATCAGCTGGTTTGCGCACCGTTTCTGCAACGTCACATCGGCATCATGCGTGGATTGCACCGCCACAAGCGGCAGGTACGCGTGCTGGAGCAAGAGCTGCCGGGCCCCGGAGAAATCTGCGCCACCCGCCGACATTTTACGTGGTGTTAGAAAATGTGGTTTGCGGTTTATGGTGTTTTAGAGCTTATTACTGATAAGCGAGCAGGCGAGGTCTAGGTCGGCCTGCGGCCAGAGTGCGAGCGATACAGGGCAATTAAAGGCGGGGCAAGCAAAGTAATAGTGCAGATGGAATTGGGTGTTTGGGTGTTTGGAGCATATAAATGAAATGGTGAAACTGAGTGGATTTGGTGGCTGTTTTGTTTTTGCTTTATTCGGGGCAACTGTTTTGGAGACATTTGATGGATATATCTGGCGGTCGATGTGATTACCTGTTGCGGCCTGTGGCTGCGACGCGAATGGCGGATTAATAAGTGCGGTACAGACTTTGCGTGAAATCTTGCCTTTTGAGATCTTTTGGAACCCCTCTGGCTAGTGAAGAGCGTTGCATCGTAAATTGAGCAAAGTCATACAATACTCGCTGTGTTGGGTCCCAAGATATACTGTGGTGAGAGGGGAGATGAATATTGCGCAGCAGGACTAGGCAGCAGGATGCTTCGTTTACGGGTTTGAAGAATCTCCATGCAATAGAGAAGTTTCGGTGTGGTTCCTGGCTAGCAGACTATTCAAAGCTGTAAGAACCAACACAACCTATATTTTTGCATGATTACGTTATGGCCGATAGATGGGGCCGAGTAACTATGGGCCGATCGAGAGGGGGCTCAGCTGCGCAATGGTGGCAAAATGATTATGGGCAACAAATTCAACTCTTCTGAATTCTGGAACTTCTCTTGAACTTGCTGCTGCTAGCTTTGCTTCCTCGATATAATGTCGGCTCTGATTGAAAAATAGCTAGTCTTCGCCTGAATTGCATTTAAAAAGCCAGGCGTTACAGTGCTTAGATCAAAGTGGAGTGCTCTGAGAGCTAGCGCAAGGAAAGTGGAGAATAGCCTAATGCCAGACAGTTCTAGGGACTTTCGCCAAAATAACCGGAACGAAGGTTTTCTTGGTAGAATAAGAAGAATGATAAACAGGTTGGCGACATAGGGTGCCCCATTTCCTCATAATTGCCAGAAAGTCTCCCTGGTTCCACCGAATCTAAAGCAATAAAGACATGGCTGGTTTTCTCTTTGTTCACAACAATGTGTTAGAAACAAAAGATTCAAAGGAAAATCACTCTGCTTTATCCTAGGCTCTCAAGGTGGTTCACGGCTAAGAATCTGCTTAAGGGTCTTTTGACCTCCTGCTGCCCTTGTTCAAAATTGAATTTTACGCGCAATTTCTCGAAAACTTACATCACGGATTATTGCAAAGACGATGCATAATTCGAATATCTAAATACCACCACTTCAAAGCGCTGATTCTTTTTTTAAACTTTGTCGTCTATCGCCATGGCCCTTTTGCAAAACATCACACAATGGGCTTTCGAGAAAATCGTCACACAATGATTACGTACACGCGCTTGTCCTGGTAACAATCACAGCGAGACATTGTTGCAAAGCGCACTGCACACTGTGGCTGTCCTTATGTTGGCCTTGTGTGCACGACGAGTGTGTACATTTCCACCCAAAGAGTAGAAAAGGCAAAGCGCGGCCCCGCTGAAAAAGATGCAAACTCAGATCAGCCTAAAATAAGTCGGCCAGGCCAAGAGGACGAGTTGCTCTTTTTCAGGTTTTCCCGCATCCCGAATTTTGATCACGGCTCATTGAACTTCATGAAACATCAAGTCGAGTTTGAGGGGTGCCCAGAAAATCTCTTCAGATAATTCACGCAAGACGCTATTTGATCGTTCCACTTATTCTATTTATACCCTCGTTCTAGCGCGGACGCGTGCAGACTCTGCAGAGCCTCGTGAGATACTAGCCCACACATTTCCACACGTTGACTAATTAAGGAAATGCACAGGTAAGAAATCGAAATCGAAATCTGGGACACTAGGACCGAGATCGCATGGTCGGCCGCCACGGGCAACTCCACACATTCCGCAAGTGAAACACGCGTTAAAAAAACAAAGTGTTAGTAAACAAGCGAATGCTCCCTCAGGCTCAAGCCTTTTTCTCACTGCGGCCCTGCTCTCAGCACCACTACAAAATAATCTGAGCGCACACTCAAAGCACTCGAAAGAAAAGTCTCTGCCCAAATAATCCATTGCAAAATTCTCATTTATCTTGTTTCATTCTCATCTTTTTTCATACCTTTCCCCCTTTTCTCCTTTCCCCCTTTCCCCTTTCCTCCTCTTCTCCTCTCCTCCCCTACCTTCCGATACCTCACTCGCCTTGCCTCTTTCATATCTTCTGCAAGAGGGCAGCCGCGCGCCACTGTGTGCACTGCCAGGCCGCGGTAAACAACGATCGCTCTGCTTTGGGCCTACACCGGGTGTTTTTTTCGTCCCCTGGGTCTCGCTTTTTCTTCGTTTCCACGTATCAATTGCACACACTCGCTAGCGCCGAAACTCTTGCCTGCCCTTGCACAGCCCGGCCGCCTTCGTTTCTATTTCTTGCCTTTTTCAGCCCAAACTGGCTTTAGGGTCGCGTTTTCGGTGTCTGGATCTCGACATCATCTCGCCCTTTTCGAAGGCTTAGCTACATAGTTCCCGCACCTCTACTCTCGCTCACTCTCGCTCACATTCGCTCAATTCACACTCCAACACACACCAACACGACCGGGCCATGCATTTCACAACACTACTAAAACGCCTACTATGGCCAGAAAACCCGTTTGTTTTTTGTTTCGCCCTTTTTGCCGCGGTGGCCGCGTCGGTGCCGCATCCCGGAATCGACTTTGCTGCGACCGGGGGCAGCATTATCGTGTTGGGCGATTTTGACGGCCTTTCTTTTTACAATTCTGCCAACGCATCTCAATTTCTAGCGCCGGCCCAGGCCAATACTCTGGCGCTATATTTGCGGAACGATACCTCGGGGACGTCGGAGAAAATCGCGTCGATAGAGGGCGGTATTGTTTCGCTGATTCTGCGGCTAGCCGCCGACTCTGCGCTTATCATGGGCACTTTTTCGTCGATCAACGGCGAGACATACGCGCCGCCGGTCATCTTCAACGTGACGCTGCTGGAAATCCTGGCTCTTTTCACACAGAGTTCGCCGAATTCGCAAAATCCGCAAAATTCTCAAAACTCGTCTCTGGCTCGCCAAAAGCGAGATGACGCGCAGCTTTCAGGGACTGTGCTCACGACGTTCGTGGATGGTGACCTCATCTACCTTGGCGGCGATTTTGAGTTCAACAACACTTATGGCGCGGCCGTTTATAACGTGACTTCACGCTCTCTCACATCGCTACCTTTCCGGGGATTTGGCAGCAATTCCTCGGTGAGCGCAATAGCCAAATACCCGCCCGACAGCGCCGGCGGGTCGATTATTTTTGGCGGCTTTTTCCACAATCTAGGTCTTCCTGAGCTTCTCATGCATAACATCACCATTCCCGGGCAAAACAGATCAAACTCGACCAACACAACGCTAATACAGGCCGAGCAGATGATCTCTCTTAAACACGCCACTTTTAGCAGCGCCAACGGCGTTTCTTCAGATAACGACAGCGCTGTCATCTGCCCGTCCTCAAGTAATACATGGGCCCTTGAAAATAATAGCGGAGGCGAGTGGTCGGTGCAACTCCCGCTTGGAACTAGAGGCGCCACGCCGACGAAGTTCCGCGTTCACGTGCCCAGCAACAGTCTGGATGGCATCAAGCTTTTTCGCGTTTACACGTATCCTAATGGTGGCATCATGAACTTGACATATGTCGACCCTGCAACAAATTCGCTCGCATACTGCGACGCGTGGTGTCCCTTGCAGCTTGGAACATCCCTCCAAGAGAGCGCCGAACTGAATTTGGAGGATGCCGACAGCTATTCCGACGACGATACCGTGTATCTAGACGAAAACGGCTCTTTTTCCGTGTACCTCGATCCCGAAACCAAAACCAGAAACGTGGGGTACGGGCGCGAATTCCAGGAGTTCTCGTTTGTCAATGCCGTCATGATTGATTCACTCACGCTCACCTCCCTCGAGTGGTACGGAGATCGAGCCGAGTTCTCAGGCTTCGAATTGTTCCTGGACAGCATCACCGTTTATGGCAACGAGACTCTCAACGATTCAAACTGCGGACGCGAGTCTGCCGACGCCCTAAATTCTGCGGAGATAGACAGCGGCACCTGGCAATCTGTCCGGGCTTTGAACAGTGCCGTCAACAACAATGAATATGCAGTCTCGGTCGTTGACGGGCTGTCTTCCATGACTTTGTATCCCAACATCTCGTACGCGGGGAACTACTCCATTCTTTTCTACACCCCTGGCTGCTTGGCAGACGGCTCCTGCTCCCAAAGGTCCAAGGTCAACGTGACTCTCACGGATATTGATGACCAGCTTCTTTCGACGAACGTCATCTACCAGAACAATCTCGAAAACAAGTTCGACTATATATACTACGGCCACTTGAACGGGTCATCATCAACTGCAGGAAGAAACAAGGTCAAGATAGACTTTATCGAAGCGATAGACCCCTCCGTATCAAATCCATGGATTGTCGTTGACAAAGTAGTGGCCAACATTGTTGCTTTGGATGAATCGGTCTTGACGAACACGACCAACTCTACCACCAACACCACCTCGCATTTCATCACTACCATCTCATTGAATGGTCTCTTTGAGTACTCATTGTCAAACTTTACTGCTTTTGCGCAGGATAAAGTGTTCCAGGAAGAGGACAGCCAAACAATCATCAAGGATACAAACACCTTTGTGGGCAACTCCACCATAAATGTCTTGAGTGGAAATTTGTCAAGTGATTCTTCTATCACCAATATTCTTTACTCTCCAAGCAGCAAGCTGATTATTTTGAACGGCGAATTGCACTCTCTGAATATTTCTTTGCTGAACAGCAACTTGGTATCTCTTTCAGTCGATGGCTACAACTCGACAGCAAACGATACGGAAGTGTCTCTTATAACAAAGCGCCGATTAGCAAAGCGAGACGACCAAACAATTCTTGGAGCCACATTCAACAATTCTATAAGCTCGATATTCAATGTGGATGGGGCCCTTTTGGCCTTGGGCGAATTCTCTGCTACGGAGTCTAGTGGTTTGAATAATCTAGCGGATGGGAATCAATCTACCGCGATGGCGAACAACTTTGCTCTCTTTTCGGAAAATCAGTGGTATTCTTTCGGCAATCCGTATTCAAGCGAAGATTTCTCACAATTCACAACCATCGTTTTGAACGAAACAGAATTCTATGTTTTTTCATCCTCGGATGGCAGATTCCTTTCGTGGGACAATACCAACAAAGAATGGGCGTCAGGCAGAAACAAACTTGACATCACCTCGGCAGTCACTCTCAACGATGAGCAGCAGATCATAGGTGGCTCAGCATTCGGTGTCATGGATTTTTTAGGGAACGACCAAGGCTACTTCCTGGATAACGACGGGTTTTCCAGCTTGAATATCAGCATCACAAATGGATATTTGCTGACATCTTATTATCTCAACGACACTTTCAGTGTTATAGGGGGTAGATTCAGTGCCAATAACTCCATTGAAAACGTTGCGCTAATTGACAACGGAACCGCCACAGCTCTCCAGCAATCTCTTGACTGGAGTACGGACGCGTCCGTAACCGCGCTTTACATAAATCTGGACATGGCGACATTGTTCATTGGAATCAATGGTTCTGTATCCATACGCAACTCAAATGCAACTGGCCTTCTTGTCTACAGTTTGGAAAACGGGACATTCTCGGGCGTTCAACCGCCCGACCTTTCCACATCCGATGGCTCGCCACTCTCTGTCAACGCTTTGGCGTTCTATGATCAGAACTCCCAGCTCCTTGTGGGTGGTAACTTTGACAACGCTGGCTCGTTAGGCTGCGAAGCCGTGTGTTTATATGACATTGTGAACACACGTTGGATCAGTCCCTACGCGGTCTCTCTGTCTGCTGTGCTCAGCGGTGCTGTGACCGACGCCAAGTTCATTTCGCAAGACTCGATTTTACTCAGTGGTAACTTGACGTTCAATGAGCTGGCATCAAACTTTGTCGTTTATGATTTTTCTGAAAATGTGTTTTCAGCTGTTGGCAGCGACGTCAATGCCACAGGAGCTTCCGGCCCGATCCTGAAATTCATTATGAATGCCAATGCTAATGGAGCATTGGACGCCAGAATGTGTGCAATCGGCTCCGATTTTGTCATTGGCTTCAACGGAAGCACCTGGACGAATATTGACGGTGATATTGAGTATTCTGACCAAACAGAGTTGTCTGACTTGAAGCTCGTGCAACTTAGCCAGAAAAATACCAACAACCCAAGCCAAACGTATTTTGACAACAACCAAGCTTTGTTAGTATCTGGAATTTTCAATTTGACGGGATATGGAACAGTGAATACGGCTTTGTTCGATGGAACAAGTTGGGTGCCCTACGTGTTTTCTCTGAAGAATTCGACCTTTGGACATGTGAACTCGTTGCTTTTTGAGGATCTCTACAAGTCTCAGTCGTCGAGTGATTTGAAAACAAAAAACAACCGTATGAGTGTTGGACAAGTTGTTGGTGTATCGTTGGCATGTGCTCTTGGCTCAACGGCTTTTCTTGGCCTATTGTATGTGATTCCAGTTTTCTTTTTAATGAAGGGTTCGCAAAGAAAAGAGAGGGTCGATCAGAGGATACACGAAGACGAAATGATGGATGTGGTGAACCCAGAAGACTTGATCCATGAGATGGATGCGCAAAGAAACTATTAAGCTTCGAGTGACTTGGTATTATACGAATCATGAATATATTAGTGGGCCTCTACATGCCCTTTTGCATTAACACCATACGAAGTAAACTCTTTTGCCCAGATAATCAGTGAAAAAAATCTGGCCTAGAACTCTTTTGTAGATGGTGCTCTTTTGCTCAAGCACAACACATACAATCCGTGATCAATTTTCTTAAAAGTTTGCAAATACTCTTTCATCGTGTATTGTCAACTTCATTCAGAATAGGGGTTTTGCATAATAAGTCATTCCAGAGCACATTTGTGGAGTGTGATTGTAGTCAAAAGAGGCATCATGTCATAAATGAGGCATGTCTCCAAAACCTTGGAGCAAATTGCTCAAGACGATGTGGAGTCAGCAAATGGTGTGTAGCGAAAAGCTTCAGAGGGTATTGCTATGCATAAGAAAAAAGGAAATGGTATATAGTATAAGATTCCATCTTATCACCGAAGGCAGATTTATTTTTTAGGCTAAGTTCGGCCAAGGGATATTTTTTTTTTTTTTTTCATTTGGAGTCGCCCCTGATAGGTTTATATGAAGCAGACTTAACGTGAGTTTCTCGATCGCTCCCAAATTAAGATCCAGCTATTCTCGCGCTCCACATAGAGACACCATATTTCCTGTCTGATCCACTTGATTAAAAAACACAAAAAACTATAATATCCGCCTAAAAAAGATGCAGGAGCTAATACTAGCCATGCATTAGACGTTCAATCAAATTCAGGTGGCTTTTGTTTTTGCTTTGAGTGTAGATGCTTCTTTTTTTGAATGAAATCCATCGTCATATCGTCTACGACAACTAAAATGGTCCTCCATTACAAGCGATTCTTACACTGCATAGCCTTACAGTGGGCCAATTGAAGCCAAAATTGAGCCTCGTGATGAAAAGCCTTTGAAAAAAATTCAACGTAAGAAATTTGTGGATTTAGAGAAGAGTAGCACTGAAACGAGCCTCATTGAAAATGGGCATGACTAGTTTTAGACTATATACCCTTGGATGCCTGGAATCCGAATATCGCACGGGATGCGGTGGCTCAATGGTAGAGCTTTTGATTCCAAATCAAAGGGTTGCAGGTTCGATTCCTGTCCGTGTCAAGTTTTTTTCCATGAAGTCAAAAAGCTTTTCATTACTAAAGGTTGTTCTTCATACTTTTGTTTACAGACGAAATTAACAACATGATTTATCGCGTCAAGCTTCTGCTTGTTAATTGAAGAGAGAAAGTAGGTACAAAAGCTCGCGCATTTGACTCATAGACTTCATTCATACATGCCCTCTCACTAAAACTCTACATCCCAGAAGAGAAGACAACATCCAGGCCAATACTGGCAAATGTGCAATTCTTATATATACTAATCAAGCCCTAGAGTCTTCGTTCTCGGAGGCAGCTTGAGTCTCCTCGTCGTCGATATCAAAAAGACGAGCGTCGGCTTCCGGGGGCGAATTGCTTGTGAAATCGTCAAACTGATCTGGCTCTTCATCGACGCCAAAGTCCACTTGCGCGGCGTCCTCCAACTCATCTTCGTAGTTGTCCTCGAAGTTCCCAAAAAGCTCGTCCTCATCATTTGGAACCCGAACATAGTCTCTGCGGCCCGGCCTTCTGCCAAATGCTAATCTCGCAGCATTCTCGAGCAATTTCCTGTCGATCCTGCGGATGGTTTTGACAACAGCCACGGCCCCGGCAATAATGACAATGCCCCCTTTCACCACCCTGTTCACAACAACGTCAACCGTATTTTCTTCAATGGGCTGAAAGTCATCGTCTTCATCCAACCTGATTTGCCCGAGCCGTGCAAAGCCACCGTTACGCTTGATTCCTCGCTCATACACAAACCAGACGGCTCCAACGAACACAGCCCCAGGGAGAAGAATGAGGAGCAACAACTTTCCAAGGGTGAAATTGCGGCCATGCTCCTTATTGAATTCCCCCTCATGCCCAGGGCACGGGCGAGCGTTCCAGGAATCAAATGACTTGCCTCCCACACAAGTCGACAACGGGATCTTGCGGTATCCCGTGGGCTCAAAGTACTCGAACACGCCGGGCTTGCTGCACATCTGCTCCTTCCTATCTTTTGGAGTCAACCCTTTCACGAGCTTGCAGGTCCCATCAGCGTCTCTGAAGAAGTTGTAATCGCATTCATAGTCTCTTCTGGTGCAGGTGCAGTTTTTCACCGTTTTCATACCTTGACTGAGCGGAGCGGCTCCGATAAAACAGTCATGGTGGCCATGGGCTCTGCGCAAATATCGAGTCTCGTGGCCAAACAAGCAGTTGTCGGCAGACTCAGGGTGTCTGGGAGCCCAGTACTCAAAGTCGTCATCAAGCGGGTGGTCCAAATCGATCTGACACTGTCTTTTGTGGAATTTGGTGAAATCAAGGGAGTAGGCTAGGGTGGTCGAGGCGTCTTTGCCATCCTGAGCGAAAATAACAAACTTCCGCGCGGTGTCTGTGGGCACAGTCGCCAAGTCTCTGATGTACACCTTTTTGTCGGCGAATTTGTGAGTGAGCCACGACTCGCCGTCGTCGACCGAGAACAAGAATTCGTCGGTCGCCTCGAGCGCATTCACTAGGAGCAAGATCGTGCCCCGGTCTCCGTACTCCCACATAAAGACGCCCTTGGAGATTTCCTTCCACGTGACTCCTCCGTCAGCCGAGATGAACGTGGACGCTTCCTCGTAAGACTTGAGCGATTCACCCACGTTTCCCACGCCAATCAAGAAGCCGATCGCGGACGACGAGGAGAACGTGTCTCTGTAATCAGGCCGCTCGGTGAACCCATGCAAGTTGAGGGAACACTTGGCAAGCGAACTGCCAACGCAGTCGTACTTTTTGCCCTCGGAATCAACCGAGGGGGGTGTCAAGAAATCCCACTGGCTGCCGTCGTTGTAGGAGATCTGCGTTTTTAGCGCTTTTTTGGTCTTGCCCGGATTGCTGACGGTGTTGGCGAGAAGAACGCCTTCCAAAATATCCACCCGGTCGTAGTCGACATAGCCTCGGAGGTCTCTATTGACGTTGTCCAAAGAAAGAACATACGAGGTGCCGTTGGAGTTCGACTTGAGAATGGCGCCCACCTCCTTGCCCTCCAGCCTGTCGGTGGTCAAGTGAAGAAACACCGAGTGGCGGTGGGAGTCCAAAATGGTATATGTGCTCTGCGCCTCCACACTGAAGTCACTGGGGAAATCTGCATCCGCAAAAGTTGTGCCATCAGAGGTGACTTTGAGTTGGAGCGTGTTGGCCTTCGTGATTGTTGCCACGAGCACAAAGTCCGGCTTGACGGCAAACGCAAGGATATTTTCCAAAAGAACTGTGGACGTCTGGAAGTAATCTGTAGATGACACCAAGTTCTGCTGGCCGTCGCTCAGGGCCACGCAATAGAGGACTTCTTGCAGAGAGCCCACCAGGCCAGCCACGTAGGCACATGAGGTCGCAGTCACGGGCATTCGCTTGAACGAAGCGCCCCCGTTTTCCGTATAGAATGGGATACTGGTCAAGCCCAGCTGGTCAGCGGCCACGAAAATGAACTTGTTTGCGTCGCTAGGGCTGAAGATGATGGGCGGGCCAAATGTGGTGGGGATCCCGGGCGCCTGGAGCTTGGTGAAGGAGTTTCCGCCGTCACTTGAAAAGTAAAAGTAACTCAAAGACACAAGCACCGCGGTTCCGTCGACAGGCCCGACGAGAAAGAGATAGATGTCGTCGTCCACCGGCACATCGACGAACGAACTGCCGCCGTCGTTCGACGCGTGCACCGCGTTTTTGCTCGTGTGCACCAAGATGTTGCTGGTGAGATTGCTGCTTTTCACATACGAGTATTGGTCAAACACGCCGTCAAACACAGAGAGCTTCACCGAGATCGAGTCGTCGCTATAGCTGCCCTTCTCCTCCTCAATAGTCTTGCAGTCGAACTCGGTCTCGGCAATGAAATCGGACTCCGACCCTTTGGAAAACGTGCAGTCGTTGCCTGCAATATGCTGCTGGTGCGGGATCTTCACGGTTTTCTTCTTCGACGTCTTGCACAACTTGGAAATCTCCTCCTTGAGGGGAACACACGCCCCTTTCTCGGAGAGCCGGAAGTAGGGCGAGCACTCGAAATCCGCCGCGGAACATGCACATGGCTGGTTTTTAGGTACCACTGCGCCCGAACTCGATTTCACGAGACACTGGGCTTCCTGCTTTCTGCGAGAAAAAACGCTTTTATGGCCGTGGACACACGTTGCGCCGCCGGCCTCCGCTGACATACGCGCGCTGACATCTTCAAAGTCGTCTTTGCCACATGTCTTTCCCCCAAACGCGTCTTTGAAGTCGATGGAATAAGTTATGGACTTCAGGCCCTTTCTGCCCCAAAGCACGATTTTGGTGCTGGACAAGTCCGACAGCGTGGCCACGGCAACAGGGGTGATTGCTTCCTCCAAATCAAAAGTTGACCACAGACCTCCCTGGTCCAACGAATAGTGGAGTTTGTTCAGCACGTCTCCAAAAGAAGACAAAGCCATTGCGGCAAGCACATTGCCCTGGTCCGCATACGCCACGATCTGCGGGCCCTCCAACGCAAGGGCCCACGAGGCGCCGCCGTCACGTGACACGTAGGTGTCGACCTTCAGCTCGTAGTTGAAAGAGGACCCCTTGGCGCCCATGGCCACGATAACGTCGGGCGTTTTTTGCAATAGCGGGACAAATCCGGCCCCGCTCTCGGGCACAAAGTTGAGCGAGCAGCCGGCCTGGACTTTGCAGCTATCGTCGCCCAAAATCCTGAGGGGTTC
This sequence comes from Metschnikowia henanensis, assembly GCA_030674755.1. Taxonomy (NCBI): domain Eukaryota; kingdom Fungi; phylum Ascomycota; class Pichiomycetes; order Serinales; family Metschnikowiaceae; genus Metschnikowia; species Metschnikowia henanensis. Next base: position 22,874 of record JAKUBE010000062.1, on the reverse strand, counting down.
CCATGTTTTTCCGTCATCAAACGAGTACCTGGTCGGAAAATCCACGCTGTTTTCGCCGGCCTTGACGTCGGCAAACCAGACGCCGTCCACATTGAGCGAGCTCGTGGCGGAAAGAAGCCCCACACTGGCGATTTTCTCAAACTTGAGCCCGTTGGATGTGGAGAAGTAGATCACCTCCTCCTTCGTGCGTCTGCCTTGGTAGAACAAGGATAGCCTAAGGGACAGCGGGGTCGACTTGAGAAAGATAATGGCGCCAAAGGTGATTTCAAAATCAAGGTCCGCGCTCTCGAAATTGGCCGCGTCTTTGGAGACCACCAACAGAACCTGCGCCTCGTTGAACTTGTCTTTTTTCAACACCACCGCCAAGAACGCCAGCTCGACGCGCACATCGATGATCTCGCCGTTTTTGATGTAGATGTGGTCGACGATCTCGCTGCTTTTGAAGAAGTCGGTGGACTTGAGAAGATTCGATTTCACCACGTGGCCAAACGAGTTGACCTCGTTTTTCGAGCAGAACACCGTTTCCGGCGCCACCAGCGCGTCGTAGTCATTGGTGGAGCGCGCAAATACACACTTTTCCGCGCCGGGGAGAACAATGCTGGGGTTGCTTTTGAACCCGTCTTTCGTATAGAAAACCTCCGTGCCGCACACGGGCAAATGGGGGCTACAGTGGCCGAAAGCGAGAAGCACAAAGTCCTTGTTGGCCACGTTCAAGTTCAACCTCACAAAATTCCACGAGGAGACCGGCTTGTTTTTCCCCGAAAACACCTCGAATGGCTGCCACGACTTCCCGTAGTCGTTGGTGACAAAGTGCCTCGAGCCCGCCGAAAAAGCAAACGCCCTCTCGGGGAAATACGGGTCCATTTCTAGGAGCACCGGGGGGCTATCCTTGAAATCCGGCACTTCGGCCCACGAAACGCCGTCGTCGGCGGAGATCGCCACGGATTTCTCGAAAACCGCCACCAAATTCGGCGAGTTATCAAAGTACGATATCAGCATCGCGGGCTTCCCGTCCCAGGCCGTCATTTTCACCGCGGGCGTGAATTCCGCCGCAAGACATAGCTGGACAAAGAAGAGCCATATGGCCATAGTACAGGCCGATGCCCATTGCGGGTTGGATCGCATGCCTAGGCTAGAATAAATTATAATTATATATCGATGTTGATGTGCTCAATCAGACCGTAAAAGCTTACCAGAGTTTGTTTGTGTGGATCCCAGAGCGGGGGTCTATGATGGCACTAGGACAAAACGTCTGCTGACCACCGGGAACTTAGAAAGTAAGTATTTGGTGGGGTCGCGAAAACTGGCAACTGCCAGGCCCAAGACGGCCAAAAGCGTCAAGAGATAGCAGGGCTAGCGCCGAGCGCCCGACGGGGCAGGGCTGTATGCAGGCACGCGTCACGTGAGCTGGAGTATGCTTGCCGTGAATTCCAGGGGCAGGCCCATATTTGAGGATGGTTCGGTGGAGTGTTAATTCCGAAGCGAGAAGTGACGGTTTCGTAGGAAACATAGGGATTTTTCTTGGGTGTGGGGGAAAATACACCGGCTCTATCATGGCTCTTTTGGGAACTTTTCCTCAGCCAGGCGAAGACGCCGCGCGCTGTTTTTAGGGCCGAGCTTGGTTAGGCCCAATTCTCAGGGCCATTCTTTTTAGGGCCATTCTCACGCCCAATCTCGCGCCCAATCTCGCCCAATCTCGCCCAATCTTTTGAGGCCCAATCTCGCCCAATCTCAGGGCCAATCTCAAACCCCGTCCCATTTTCATCCCTCCTTTTCCTCACACACGCACCAAATCCTCGTCCGCAAGCATGCCCAAAAATGGCAGCTGGTCCACTACCTGGGCATACGCTCCGTAGGGAAATTCCTGGCCCAAATAGTCACTTAGACTGCAGCTGTAGTTCAGGAGACTGGTGGTGAATTTCTCAAGGTCGGCCCTCTGGATGCGCACCACCGCCTCCAACGCGGGTTTTTTCGTCTGCTTCACCAAGACATCGAAATGGCTGGCTTCACCTAAAAGACCGTAGAGTTCTCCCAACGCACCTGTGATTATACTGCGCCACGTAAGCAAACCTATATCTATGCTCCTGTAGAGTTGTGGCTTCGTTTGCTCGAGAATTGGGTCGGGCGTGCTTTTCATGTTAGTATTAGATGGTAGGGTAGAAGGCTAAATACTGACGGTGTCTTAGAGCACTCGTTGGAAATACACACATTCTGATGCGGAGATAGTGCCATTCTGACATTGTGAGAATGGGATATTGCTGAGGGTTTGAGTCTGAGGGTTTTTTCAGAGCTCTCTCAGATTTTGCCACCGGGGAAATTTATAGATTACGTGAATCTCGAGTATTTCCGAGACCCAAGCTCATCAGAGGTAACTGGAGATGTACAGGAAACTCGCTGCGCACTGGCCCCAGAGCGCGCCGCGAGCGGTTGCAAAAATAGGGCAAACAATTGATTGATTGTTATTTAACAAGACTAGAGCACGCCATGATAAGTGGAGAAGAGAGGCGAGAATGGAGCTTAGACCAGAATTGGCAGCCTGTTGTGTCGTGCGATCTGTTTACAAAAATGGGCGAAAAACTTTTTTCTTTCTCGACTGTTGAAGTACTTATTGTAGTCTCGTGCGGGTGCGGCTGGATTCCTAGTACCGCCTTTCTCAGCAACCCTTTGATAATTCAACATGCTCTAAATTCGTGAGAGATCCTCACAAATCTTTTTGTCTCATACTGGAAGCTGGATCTGGATATTGGAGCTATCGCTGGAATATTCTGTGGCGGACTCCGATTCGTACAACGCGGTTGCCGAGGCTGCTAGTGCGGGCAGCTCGTTTTCTGAAGACACCAGACTAGGCTTCGGGTTTTCTTTCTCACAAAGTTTCGGCACTTCCGGAAATTTTCGCATGTACGGCTCAAAAAACGGCGCGTAGTGGAACTTGGTCACTGAGCTTGCCAAAGTATCGGTGCTGGCTTCAGTCGCGGGCCCGAGCTTTGGCTCGCCCAGGCTTTCGCCTGTTTTGTCTCTACCAACTGCTGCTAGCGGTGTGAAATAAGTCTGGTCGTCAATTTTTTCGGCGGCATAGAAGCTCACGCCATCACTACTAGGGACCTGGTAGTTAACTTCCCATTGACTTTTCGTCCAGCGGCTTTGCGAATTCCTACCTCTAGTTTCGATTGCCTTGGCCCCAGCTTTTGGTTTTGTCACTGGCTCTTTGACAGTTTCGGCAATCGAAATCGGGATTGCGTTGACAGGCACGCGGATTCCTGGGCGTACCCTTACGATTTTCGATCCAGGGGGCAATTCGCCAAGACTTAGCGGGATTCTCACTAGCTGGAAGCTTTCCAAAGATGGCACCTCATCTTCCGACACAATCCGCTTCATTCCAAAATCTCTTGGACCCGAAGTCGAATGAGATCTGGCCAACCAATTGCGTGGACTGTTAGGGGTGCCACGGTAAACGCTTTGTTCTTGATTCAGAGCATAGCGTATGGTCACTCTCGCGTTAGAATTACCATATGAGTTCGGAGGCTGTCCTCTGGACGCAAAATCAGATTGCAACTCCAGGAAAAACAACTGGGCTTTGCAGGCGGCAAAAAAAGTTTTCACAACCTCCTCCTGACACTCGTGTCGTAACGCAAGTATCTGGACGTGGGTGTAAATTAGTTTCATGGCAAATGAATGGCGGGTGCAAAAAGAAGAGCTTCAATTTTTTGGTTTGCGTCTAATGAACGCCGCGACTACTGCCATTTTTTTCGCATTCGCAGAAACAGGGAACGGGTTGCAATAAAATATCCACCTCCAAGACATCCTTCCTAGCAATGATTAAGGAAATAAAAAAGTATACTAATTCAATTTAATGATAAAACCAAAAATTATGGTACGACAACTGCAGGACTCGAACCTGCGCGGGCAAAACCCAAAAGATTTCAAGTCTTTCTCCTTAACCGCTCGGACAAGTTGCCTACTGCACAAAACTTCGACGCTCTCGTATTGGTATATCAATTTGCTAGAGATTCTTAATCTCACATCTGAAGCTATACTTGGGTCATTTTGAGGAGCCAGTAGTCAACTTTCTGTGGAAATTTGGTACATCAGTAACACTGATAATATTCAGAGCCGCAGGAGCCCTCGCTAATCACCCGGGCCGTAAAGATACGTCTTCAGTGTGTGCTTCGGCTAAGCGAACTAAACATAGATTTGTTTTTTGTGATGTGAGGTGTTTTTCTTTCAAGAAAGTGTTCCCGTGACCCCAGATTGCATGAAGGATAAAGCCTTTCGGAAATGCTCTAGAGTGGAGAGCCCCGACTTTCCCAAGCCCTAAGCTCTCCACTCTAGAGCATTATCTAGACGTGTTGCAGGTGCTTTATAGCTAAGCAATTGGCACCATCCGTTGTTATCAATATTTCACTCAATATCTGTAAGTTCTTGAATCATTGATAATTCGTTGTGAAGCTTAAGTCGGGACTAAAGCTTCGATCTTGCATTTCCAATCTTGTAATCAATCAGACAACAAAAAAAAAATCAGATGAACCAGAAGAGAAAGATGGGTCTTGGAAAACGATACATTAACATAAAGAGAGCAAGAAAGTGGATGCAAAATGCCATCTTAGTAGTATATGCAAATTTCTGAAGAACCTGATTTCAAGATCTCATCATTTGTTTCTTTCAAGAATCAGGATAGGTTGGTCTGGTTCTCCACGAAATGAAACCTTCATCCACAGAGAGAAAACATTGATACAAAGCCTAGTGTTGGAGAGAAATAAAGGGCATGGAGAAGCAAGCGAGTCCGAGCCAAGGTCAAATTAGTGGATGGTCACACTAACAATACATCCATTACACAACTTATTCAATCAACTTTGTGGCGAGAGGGGATTTTATACGAATCATATTGCGACCTCGATCCCCGCTGATCCAAAGCAGTCGAACCTATGAATCAGCTCAAACTGGTCTTGATCCAATATCCTCGCATTTCCTCGAAAACATTTCTAGAGCACATGAATGACACGAATATCAAGAAGTTCGTTTTTTGTCTCGGGAAAGTGGATGATTTCAATTGAGTCTCAATCGTAGACAAATCATTACAGCAAAAGCTGTCACCTGAAATTATGTCAATTCTACTCATGGACACAGGTTTGATGCGGCCATAGCTTACTTTACACGATCTTGGCGTCGAGTCAGCAAACAAAATCAAATACTATAAATCAGCACTTTTGACCCTCACTTAGCGTTTTATTTTACTATGTTTTTATATGAGCTAGCGAGATTTTCTTTGTCTCTGAGATCTTGCTTGGAAAGCTCAATATTTGAACGAAAGCATTTCAAACATAGGGGCATAACTGGTAGTTTGCAACCTCGAACGTCGAGAACTCAATATAAATTTTTTTGTTGGAGACCGTTGAAAGTTGCGTTACAAGCCTGGTCAAGGGGGTGATTCTGTCACACGGAAACTCGTATAAACCTTAAGAAGCGCCGCGCTTCTACGTTATTTCTCGAAAAGTACTGACGATTTACGACTGTTCTCCAAAATTAACAAAAGCGAAGAAAACTTGAAGGCAGAAAAAAGAATTGCTGTCCTGCCAGCAGAGCTCTCGAAACTGATCTAGATGTCATATCTTGAGCCGACAAAGAATGCACAAATATCAGCATAGCTAGACAGGTGTTTGAATTATTTTACTGGGATTTATTAGAATATCACCAGTGTATTGTCTCAGAAAAAAAACTACAAACACAAAAATGAATTTTACAGCGTGCAACAAGAAGCGACGGCATGTGCGGTAATTTGGTCGAAAAAAATGAAGCCCAGAGCTTTTATGTCGCGGATCTAGCATTTGCTTCTCTTACACGAGAACGAGATTGCGCCTCCGCTTGTGACCCGGGGCAGACGGAACAATGGGAATAAATATGGGCGCATGGCTCTATTTCCAGAACCCATACTCACTAAAAATGGCGCTGGAAAAAAAGTTGTTGATTCAGGCGGGACGAATACAGGGCCAAAATAAAGTGGTGCCTGTCAATACTGGCCGATTCGTGGAAGTTCGTACGGATCTAGGCGCGTTTAGCGTGGGGGTGTTTATTAGGAATTTTGACGGCAGTTCCCAGCACCGCAACAACAGCTTGTATAACGCGCATGACGCGACGTATCTTGATGGATCGCAGTCACAAGATCTGGATCTTTCTGCTGAATGTGAGCTTCCGAACTTGAGGGTTCTCATCAAATTCAGGCCTAACGCGAACATCGAGGGATCGCGTTTATTCTTTGGAAACGAATGCCCGGTGCCGGTGAAAGAATATGTGCCCACGATCTCGCTATCCACGGGTCTTCGCTTTTTCAAGTGGTTTGTCAACCCGACTATCGAGTCGAACTTGTATGGAGATAGGCCTTATATTTACGGTTTGGCGTTAGGCACATTCACTCGCCTTGGAACGGCCAAAACGCCCATGGCAGATTTCGTTAGGCTTGAAAAGGAAAGGCTACCATGGGGGCCAAGTGTACCGGTCTTCAATTCATCACAGGAACGACGTAGTTATTTTCGAAGGCAAAAGAATTCTGAGTCTTTTACGTTCCTTGATAATGAAACGTACTACATGATGTTTGATACGAACTCCTTGAAGCTCGGGGACTCTTCGTATAACATCTCCATACCAATTGTGGGGAAGAAGTCGTTTGACTTCAATGTGTTGCCCTTCGCGAATGACAAGTTGAACAACATAAACTGGATTGTCAAGAGAAAGGAGGGTTCGGATTTGGACCTGGGGACGTATGGGCTTGTGTTGAACTTTCGGTTGGTCGAAGAGCAGGATTAGCCGGGAAAGCGTTTAAATCTTTACTATCGGGTTGACTGATATTGCCTAAATTGTTCAGGAGGAGCTTAGGTGATTCCAGTCGGGACATGCAATGAACGCTTTGTAAGGATTATGAATAGGGCCATATTGTGCAATACCCAAGATATTTGATGTGTTTCTTTCCAAAAAAAAAAATAATTAATTCTTACCCAATCCTCCGTGCACCCTTCTTTCATTCTCAAGTATTTTTTATTTGAAATTCATTTCATCTTCAATCTAATTGTGCCTCCCGGGGATTTCTTGCGTGATATATGTCTTGACTGAACCGAGGCGTATTCAGACATTGGATTGCGGCTGGTGACTGCCAATTAATAGCAAATATACAGTCATGTTGTTCACTGTTTTGGTATAAATGTTTCCGTCAATAGAAACTGCCTTAAAGATAAAAAGATACGCAACCTATGTCATAGTCATAAAAACCCTAGCCACTCGATAAGAAAAGGAAACAGACGTTTTTTCGAGCGTGATCGCGTTTAAGGCTGAGACCTTGCAGCCAATAACTAGCCCTACTATACTTCCTGGCTACTAATGTGCGGCAGAAGTACAGTATATTCACGGCATGACAGGACTTAAAATGACACAAACGCATTGCAAAAGGTTCGTAGTTTGTACGAGTGTAATCAAAGACTATGAGTAATTTTACAATCAAGCGCAAGGGCTAGCCACGCGGTTCGAACAAACTCCATTTACTCCGCAATTACGCGAACTAAAACTCCTTGGATCAAAATTATAAGCCCGGGCAACCGGGTGCACTAAAGCCACTTTATAACCTGTCTTTAATCAGAAAACCCCCTTAAAGCCTTCAATTCGCTATTATAAACACAAAAACGTTTCTCAGTCTACACTATCTTTTAAAGCCTTGACTTATTACCTTCAAGCAACACGAAGCTTGTATGGACAGAAGACAAATGAAGACATTCACAGAAGGACATTCTTGTGTTATTGCCGAAGCCCTACATACATGCTAAACATTTGGCTACTCCTGAGAAACCCAGAAATGAGAACCAAACCATGAAGATAGAAGAAAGTTTGATGCATGCCCGCTTCTCAATTCCAGGCAGCAATATGAGGAAAGCACGCAAAATATCTTCTGCTGTCAAGAAGAAATTTTTGAGAAAAATAGGAGATCTGCAGACTTTTCGCCCGTTTCGATTCTTCAAAAGTAAGATCTTTACTTCAAAACCAAAAAGAAGCGACAACTGCAGGACTCGAACCTGCGCGGGCAAAACCCAAAAGATTTCAAGTCTTTCTCCTTAACCGCTCGGACAAGTTGCCTTCATACAAAAATTTTTTGAGCGAGAACTAATATGAAATTGACTATGTAAGCTAAACAAGCGAAAAAAGTGACATTGCCACTTCCTGAGCCATCAGACACCAAAAGAAAATCCAAGATAGCTTGCTGTGCTGCTTAAGTATGTTAGAACGTGTACCGTGCTTTCAAAATCCTATCACGAAACATCATAGAAGCTGGTTAGAGGCTTTTATATAATTATTTCATAGTTTTTAGTCCCTTAATCAGATGAATCAGACAAAAGAAAACATGAAGTACACGAGGAGTTTTACAATATGCCCTTTTCCCCGTTCAAAATTGAATTCTCTTTGGAAAAAAACCCACCAACGAGAAGTGGCGGTCATAAGGTGACCATATCTACGAAATGGGTGAGAGCTCAGGGTTTGAGGAAGTCGATGCTCTCATTACTCTATGCATTCTCTTTTAAAAGAAACACGAATGCATTTGAATTAAAAGCAAGTGAACGAATTCCTTACAAAAAAAATATCAAGCGAAAAGTTTGCTGTGGACTACAAGCCAAAAACCATCAAGGCCCCATTTACTTCGGTAGTAGACCAGAAAGAATTGCTTACTTCTTTCGTGCTTACTTCAGTATGTTTCGTCTATCCAGTTGTCTCTTTACGTGTGGCAGTCTCTAGACTAGACGCTCATTGACACTTTCTTCATCGATGGGGGCAATTCGTGTTTCTTTCAAAAAAATGTAGACAGCCGAAAGTGACAGAATTCAGTCATAAACTCCAATACGCTTTAGTTTGAGCTATCCTAGTATTATGATGTTGAAAAGGTGGAGCAGTATCTCAAGGCCATGATGTCAGGATAATGTTTGCGGAGGGAATCTTATCTAGAGGTTTTAGACAAAGCTGACAGATATTTAATTACCCGGAGATTTTTCGGTACTTCATAAGGTGCCTGATTCAAATCGATAGTTCCAGAAGTTCGATAAGCACCTAAATACGAAACACTTCTAGCAATGCAAGGTTCGATGCAAAAAAATATGAGTAGCTTCTCGTATTCAGGTTCATGTCATTAATCTCTGCGCCATCAAACGTTCAATCATCGTATAGACAGCAGATTTGCAGCCATTTATAGAGAATTAACTCGGGTGGCCAGTGGTATAGCTTTTTATATTATGGAACTTTCAATACTTTCTATTTTCAAATAACAGAAGTTTGCGCTCCCCTCTGTAACTGATCTAAAATGTGTCCATTGCGCAAATCTTTATTATTTAATCTCGCGGGGCCTCATCTCAGGACCTTGGTATCTTTTTTCGGCCCTGTGAATTTCCTGGCCCCGCGAATCTTGGCCCCATCACGAAGGCTCGTCTGCGCGTTTAGGGCCAGAATCTCATTTACGAATCTCGTATGCCGTCTTCCGCAAAATATAAAGTACGAATTCTCCCAATGTCTGTGTGGCAACAGGTGAAAGACGACCAAGGTCGGGTCTACTATTACAACCCCGAGACACAAGAGACGAGCTGGGAAAATCCTGAGGAGCAGCTGGCTGGAACGTGGAAAACTTATACTACTGAGGACGGAAAAGAGTACTATTATAATGAGACTACTGGAGTGACCACGTGGGACAAACCCGCAGAACTTGAGGGTCTAGGTGAAGCGGCTGAAGCTCAGACTACTGAAAATGACGAGGAAACTTTAGAGTCAAAAAATACCCAAAGTAACGATGGTTTGCTGGACCTAGATCGAAAATTGGCCCTGGAACCGCTTCTAGACAGCAACTTGGTGAACATTCCTGCCCCTAAAAGCGCCGAAGACGCCAGAAATCAGTTCCAAGAAATGTTGAAAGAAGGCGGGGTCGACTCGACATGGTCGTTCGAGAGAGTGATCAAGACTTTCATCAAAAACAAGAGCTATTGGGCCATAGACGATGCCGTTGAACGACGCAAAATTTACGAGGATTACTTGGTGAGCAAGCTCCAGCAGGAGTCTTCAAGCAAGTCCGACTTGATCGAGGAGTTCAAAAAGAGCTTTGTGCGGGAATTGCACAAGTACTTATCTTCAGGAAAAGTCTCCTATAAGACGCGCTGGGTGTCGGTCAAAAACCTCTTGATAAGGGACAAGAACCCTGTATTCGAGCACTCGATTTTGCCCGACGGCGAGCTCGAAAACTTGTTCAAGGAGTGCACGGAAAAGCTTCGTTCGGAGGAAAATAACGCCCTTCAAAAGGAAAAAGACCAGGCGCTTGGTGAGCTTGAAGGGTATCTTTTGCAAATCACCTCGGGCGAAGAAAACGAGAATTTGACCTGGGACGATTTGCACACGAAGCTTGAGACGGACCCGCGTTTCAAGGCAAACAGACATTTCCATGTGCTCACTCCAGTGGACATTCTCCAGCTATACTCGGAAAAAATATACTCTAAACTTACGGGCCAGATCCGGGCCCAGATCGCCAGCACCGAAAAGGCCAATTACCGCTCAGATCGACACGCACGAGACGCCTACAAAGCGCTACTACGGAAAAAGCCCATCACTGCAAATACGCAGTTCCAGGATCTCTTGCCAGAACTCGAAAATGAGGACGTTTTCATAGAAATCTGCGGCCGCAACGGGTCGGGTCCCCTTGAATTATTCTGGGACATTGTCGAGGAAAAAAAGCAGGCGCAAAAGGTGAAGAAAGACCTCATAGAGCACAGTTTACGCGCACACCTCGTCCAAAATCCAGAGCTTCCTGACTACGAGGCTAGTCTTGAGTCTTTGCCTGTATTTTTGACAAACTTGAAGCTGGTCAAAGACGAGCGGCTAGCGGATGTGGACCTCGATTCGGACGAAGGCGCAAAAGAGCTTGCAGTGATCTACGAAACATTGCAAAAGGAGCTTGAAGCGCAAATTCGCGAGAAAAACGCCCAATTTCACAAAAGCCTTGCTGCTCATGTTCACGCCTTAGCCCAATGGATATGTTCCCACCGTGAGACGATCGACGCGTCAGTGTTGAAAATGGAGAAACATAGCGAAAATGCTACAATCGCGGATTCTAGTGCTTCTGAAAATGAGGATAACTTATCTGGGCCTGCCGTAATTTTAATCACTGAGCGAGACGCAGTGGTTAAATGTAACCATATTGAGATCCTGGCATGGAAGGAAAAATTCGGCAAGGTTGGCGCGTTCCATGAACTCCATGGCTCGATTTTGAACCACTATAAAAAGTCTCCTGCGAAAATCGAACAAACACTTGTGGAATCGTTGGACCTGTGTTTGAAAGAGGTGGCCTCTTTAATCACTGCCAGTCTCACTAGGAAGCGAGCCGCGCCTGAACCTGCTACACAAGAGCCAAAGAGAACCAGGCCTGATGCCGAAAAAAAACCGGTCCTCATGAACTATTAAGGGGTGGCCAAATAAATGAATAAATGGGGAAAAGACAAGAACAAGAGAAGAAAAGAACAAACGAATAAAGAAGGAGAGCGGAGTTGAACATAAATGAGTCACGTGACGCTCCACCATAAATTGTTAGCTTAATTCGTTTTGCTATGGTAATATGATTTAAGTCTCTGCAGTGTGGCCCGATTCTCTAATTAAGGGAAAGAGAAACATCTCAATTCGATTGGCTGGGCTGTCGAGTTAGTGAGGGTTCACTGTCAAGCTGTGCAATCCTTGAACAGGACCGAAAGAATAATCTAGGCGAGCATGAAAGACGTCCGGAAAAAAAGCTTGACTTCCATTCGCTTTTTCTGATACCATCAACTACGCAGAACAGATGAGCACTATTGAACTAAATGTTGTGTTAGTTAACAAAAGTTGAATAAACTCAAAAACGCTTCATGTTGAAAACATCACGAAAGCTTACTCCCAACCAACTGAGCCAAATGCGGCGACGGAATCGGCGCACGGGCCTGCATACAGCGCGCACTTCATAATCTCCAAGCTCACAGCCATGTTGGTTCCACCCATAGTTCTTAGCTAACTGTTCGAAAATGGTATGTGATTCTTGCTTGTGAAAGATAGACTGGTCCTCAAATATTGATATGTTTTCGAAACGCGCGATCACAATCAACTCTTCCTCTGCGCTTTCTTCACTCTTCGGAAAAAACAACCCACTTTGACCGTTTATGACCGAGTATTTTACTAACGCATGAAATTAGTCCCAATCTTTGAAACCATACTTGACAGCAGTGAGAAGCTCTTTGACAGCAGCCATATGTTTAGAGGACTTTTCGTCGCAGTTGGTGGAGCGCCATAACCGGCCGGAAATCGAGGTGGACAATTCTCACAACCCGGAGCTTTTGTTGAATCCGGTGACGATTGCTAGAAACGAACACGAGAAAATCTTTATCGAGCCCTCGATCAACTCTGTAAGAGTGTCGATCTGCATCAAACAAGCGGACGAGATCGAGCACATTTTGGTGCGTCAGTTCACGCGGTTTCTTACTCAAAGGGCCGAGAGTTTCTTCATTTTGAGGAGGGTTCCAGTTAAAGGATACGACATCTCGTTTTTGATCACCAATTTCCACACGGAACAGATGTTGAAGGATAAGCTTGTAGACTTTATTGTCGAGTTTATGGAAGAGGTGGACAAGGAGATTAGCGAAATGAAGTTGTTTTTGAACGCCAGAGCAAGAGTCATTGCAGAGGCGTACTTGACCCCATTCGACTAGAGGCTCCGCGCAACTCGACAGGATTCGAGTTTGTGCAAATAGTAAAAAGAAAAACCGCTGATTTACCAGGACAAGACAATTGCTCTTAAAGACTCCGTAGTTGCTTAAAACCACCGAATACAGTATGAACCGCTTCAAATTACTCACTGACTGCCGCTTTCACTTAATGTGCCATCGGGCTTGGCGTTATGCTGTTGCGAGAGAGGCGACCTGACTAGTACAGGACTGCTCTTAGTTGACTCGGCGTCAGCCTTTGACTGACCCGCAGCAACGTGAACTGGCGTAGTCTGACTGGAAGTATCGTCGCCATGTGTTGTTTTGGTGAGAGATCCCCTCTGTTGGCGCAAGGTCTCCCTCGGCGATCTTCCCAGCGCAGACGCCGGCGAATGTGTGCCTATGGGTGTGCCTCTCAAGCTACCCACACCGCCCTGTCCCTGCTGTTGGTACATTTGCCCTTGGAAGGCTTGCGCAGAATCGAATGGTAGGTGTGGCGTTTGTCCACTATATCTTTGGCCAGCGCCTGACCCCAGGTGCGCATCCGCGCTCGAGTTGCCAGAAACATACACGTTGTTTGTGTAATAGGACACGCCTTGTCCAGAAGAGTTGTTGCGTTGAGCCATCGGCCGCTGCTCATTAGCTGGTGAAGATTTCGGATACGGCTGTTGCTGAGGTGAGGGCTTATGGAACTGATGCTGCTGTGGCAGGTTATTGTGCATGTGCAGAACAGGCAGCTGTGGCAGATGTTGCAGGAGAGGCAGATGCTTTGGCAATTGTTGGTACTTTGGCATTTGATGCTGATGCTGATGCTGATGCTGCGGCTGCTGCTGTTGCGCGAGAGGCTTTTTATAGTCTATCGTTGAGACATTTGGAATCATGGATGGTTGTTCACTGCTCTCATTGAGCAATCCGGGAATATGGTTCATCACTAAGTCCAACTTCTGAAGAGAGTCGCCTATCTGGACAAAGCCTTTGGCGGATATTTTCAACACCCACCTATAGTCGTACACCTTTTCCTTGAAGTCCTTAGCCTCCTCCTTTGAAAGGGAAGAAATGAAAAGCAAAGCAGCAAACGTTCCAATCAAGGTGAAATTGGACGATGCTGACGAGTGCCAGAAAGAATGAATGTGTTCAGGCTTCAAGTCTTTCACAAAGTCGATTGACGCAATGAGTCTTGTTCGTGCAGCTGAGCGACACACACTGACAAGTTCCTCGGGAATCTTGGTCCCGTGAATGTTCTGCTGATAAATTGTCGTTATGATCTTCCTGTGAAGAGTAAGCTCAGCCGCGAAATATGCTAGCTGTAAATATCCATTGGAGCACAATTTTCTTGGTTGAACCGAGTTCATTTGTAGCTCAATAGGTAGTGAATGGTACCACTCGCGTAGTTTCAATTGTATGGGTTTCGCCACTCTCAAGACCTCGTTGATTTCAGTAATTTCTTTCATTGCTCTCATGGAAAAAAGCGCGTTGAGAATCTCAGATATGATTTTGGAAAGACAAATTAAATTCATAAAGTTCTTCTTCCCATTGTTTATGTCGGATGACCCTTCCTTGAGATCTCCATCGCCGTGCTTCTCCGGGAAATCCTCCTCGGCCAAATCCAGGACCACCCAATTGAGATCATTGATGTGAGAAGGACGAGAGTTTTTTAGGGCCAACCACTTATCCTCCAAGAACACTGCCCATGCTAGACGCTTGCGCAACCCCCTTTCCCATTTTGGCAACTTCCAGCTATCGCAGTCCAAGCCGAGACCAAGCTCCTCTGCAAGCGCCACCACTTGAGAGCACAAAACCCAGTCGTTGTAGTCGGAATCGTTGAATGCCGAGGTGAGAGACGCCAGAGCCAGGTTGTAGGCGCCGGGAGGCGCATGAGAAGAGTTGATTCCACGAAGAATATGCTTGCACTGTAGAAGCAATAGCCCCGCTTGCACTGCGCTTAGCTTAGGGCGCTTCAAGATCTCTAGAATGTAGTTGTTGAGGGCAATGCGCAAGATCAACTCCACGTTTGGCTTAGGGAACCGGTTGAGTTGGGGGTCATAATCCCACCACTGGATTGCCAATACGTAAACGGCAGCGAGCAACGGCGCGCTGAACTCACGGTGCGTTCTCGAATACTTCTCTAGAAACACCTTCTTGTGGAGTATGGGGTAAGACGGGTGTATGATGCGGAAGTAGAGGTCGATGAGGATCTGCCCGTGCGGGGCGATGAACTTCTCAATAGCATCGACATCATTCGACATTGTCTGGATGGAGTGCCTCGTCTGATCGTCCTGAAGCACGAACTGGGTCTTGTTCTCGACCTTTCGTAGCGAGATCTTCTCACTGAGATTGACCTGCTCGATCTTGTTGAGGGTGGCGGGCCTGCCCGGATTGCCGCCAAGGCCCCCCTGTGGCTTGTTCTGAGAGCCTATGATCACCTCGAGGAGGTTCGTGTCAAACAAATAAGACGTCGGCCCCACGTAGAACGACGACCTGGGGAACTGTAGCGAGAGCGTTTTCTTCAACAACGAGTTGTTCATAGTGGAATAGTCTTGCACGGGGGCCACGGTGCGGATGGGCACGTTGGGCGGCACGATGTCGTACATGTTTTGCGGCTGCGACAGCGCCCCCGGGTCCACATACTCGTGCGGCTGGCTGGTGCGGGCGCGTTTCGACGCCGGCTCCTCTTTGCTCGGCGGAAGCCGCGTGTAGGTGCACTTCAACGACTTGGCCTCGCATTGCGCGCAGTTGTCTGTGCCGGGAATGAGCACACACCTGATTTTCTTCCGCCGGCAGTGGTCGCAGGGCCTGCGGGGCTTTGCTCGCGTATCCTTGGCGGCAGAAGAAGCGGCCAGCGGCTTTAGCGCCGGCAGATTCTGCGGCGGCCCATGCGGCGACTGGCCGTGGGAAGGGGGAAGCGACTGGACCTGCTGCGGCATAGACGTCATCGAGCCCATTGACGCCAACGACCCCATCGATGCCACCGGCTGGATCGGCGGCAGCGGCGGCAGCTGGATCGGGTGCAGTAGGTGCGGCAGGTCGCCGTACGCATGCTGGAGATCGAGGGGCTTGAGCGGCTGGTCATGCACGCTGTTCTGGAACTGGATTTTGTGCATGATGTGGTTGTTTGTGGGCACGGCGGTGTTGGAGAAATCGAAGTTCGCAAGAAGGTCGGTGTTGGCGCCGTCGAGCAAGAACTGCGACGCCCAGTCCATGTACGTAGCCGCCAGGTCGTGGCCGTGTTCTGCCGAGGCTGCAGATCCGTTTTGCGCCACAAAGTCGTGGATCGGGCTGTGGTGATTGGGCGTGTGGTCGGGCATCTCCTTGTGCGGCGGCTGTGCAGCCAACGCCGGGTCGATCCCCTCTTGCGTGAACGCATCATTATTGGCGCCGTTTGTGTTCATTTCCCTCGGCGGCTAAATGTAGTCCTTGCTTGGAAGAAGGGGCGGCGGGTACGTGAGGGAATGGTGAATCAGATCGAGCAGCAAGGCGTGGCTGTAAAAACGTGTGAGTGAAAGCAGACGTGGCTGTAAAAAAGGTGGCTGTTAAAAGCCGTGGCTGTAAAAAACGTGAGTGCAAAAAGACGTGGGTACACAAAAACGTGAGTAGGAAACAACGAAAAGACCAAAAGACGAAGGAAGAAAAGACGAGAGAACGGTATTGTCACTTCTTTTCGCTGCGCGAGAATTCCAGGGCTCCTAGGGCGGGTATTTTTTTTTTTCCTCACTTTTCAATGATAGTCACAAGAGGTGAAGCGTCTGGCAATTCTGGCAAGGGACAATGCCGGGTGCTTGCCGCCAAATTCACTAAATAGTCGAGGGCTGTACAAGCAGAAAGCGGGGAGTGCTTGGCGAAAAGAATTATGGCGAAAGACGGCGTGTGTTTGGGAGATACCGTAAGAATGTATCTTTTTTCTGATGTTTGGCGCTAGCGCTCTGCGAGGGTGAGATGAAGGATTAGATCCGGGAGCGAGCCCGCGAACATGGGGGCAAGCGCAATTTACTATTTACGTCGTATCGTGGTGCAAGAATGTGCCGGAATACCAGTGAGCGGCCAAAAAAAGGTATTATGTGGGGAAGAAATAATACGGATGGCGCGGGAAAATATTGGGATTGGGAGAATATTGAAGAATGATGAAGCAGGGGGAGCAGGCAGAGATAGATGAAGAGGACAGATGAAGAGAAGATAGGTGAAGAGGATAGATGAAGAGGCTAGAAGAAGAGGAGGCTAAAAGAAGAGGAGGCTAAAAGAGATGAGACTAGGAGATGCGAGGTGAAGGAGAGGTGGGAGGAAATATATGAGATCAGAGGGGATGAAAGAGACGGAATGTCATACAAGGAACAAGGTGGATTCAAATTACTGCAATTTCAAAAACTGAATTTCCCGACTTTTCAGCTTTATTATACGTAGCTGTTGTTTTTTCACTGGGGGATCTTTTAGTGTGCTTCTCTCGAACCATGATAGCTCGCACGCAGCGCCACGAGCAGATAAACTAGGCCCGAATTGTTATTGTTTGGAAAGAGCAAGATTCGTGAATGCCAAAACCGGTTTTCGTGGAGGCTTGAACAAAAGCCTCAATTTGGGAAAAATCAAACTATCATAATTCTAGTCCACACACCCATACGGACTGACGCTTTAGACAGAAAATTGCAAAACGCTTGTTTAGGCGTTATAGCGCGTGCGCCGTACGGCTCGCGCGTGCAGAGCCGAAATCCGTCAGATCCTGTGCTCGCTCGATTTTTCCGTCAGGGATATTTCGCCCAAAGAAGGAGTGTAGCTAATAAATAGGACTTTTTTATAAGACTTTTTTATCAACAGTGGTTTTCATTTGGTGCTTGTTCCACATTGATGAGCGTATTTGAAGAAAGATTAGAGCAATCCTGTGTTCCGAAATTCTCACCTCAATTAAGCACGATGATCCGGGAAGGGAATACAGTAGTGGCACAATCTGGTCAAGTGCGATGGAGTCAAGATCGCGAAGCGTGAGAGTGGAGTCAAGATTTTCTGCGCAGGTGAATTCTAAGTATGAGAGGAGTCAGGAAATACAACGCTGGAAAGAGGAAACTATGTTTTTTTGATATTAACTCTTCGAAAAATTGGCTCATTTTGGCTAGATCACACAAACTTTACTGCATTTGCCTCCGAAATCAGCGTGCTGAACTTTGGTATCTATCTCACGATTCTGCCCTTGTACCGCGTGGCATCTGCCAAACTCGCGCACTTTTAAGCCATTCCTCACGCTAAGATAAAAGATGCCCACGGCAACGACGTAACTCGCATGGACGTCAGGGTTTAAGTTGAGATTGTGGTTGAAAACATTGCTGAAGACCTTCTGGTTGTAAAGCCGCGAGTAAGAGCTCAATTATCAAAGCAGCTCCTTTATTTTGTACATTGTTGGCCACTTTTCAGGGCCCTCTTCGAGAATCGAGACAATAATCCCTGTGTTCTGTGATTTTTGTTTTGGCGGAGGTCATAGCTTTAATCTGAACTGCACCTGTACAATTGTAGAAATTCTTGAAAAGACACAAGCTCAACTGTTTCACTCAAAGAATATTGTTACTGAAACCAGACCGCATCAATAGGATGTCTCACGTATAATAAGGCGCGCGGCTCGCAAGCATAACGATAACTCTATGATGCAGATTTTTCTATCCCTCGGCCAATATCTCTTTCAGATTCATTCAGATGATGCATGGAGCCTGTTTTTGAAAACAAAAAGAGATTGCTTTCTTCAAAAATTGCTTTGTGTCCATTGTTTCACGCCCGTTGATCTCGTCTTCACACCAGTCTCTCCAACATGCATGGGCCTGCGCGCACCAGAGCCAAACTCGTCTAGTGCATAAATCTCAAAATCTCTCCCATTAATTCCTTGATTCAATACGCCAGGATTATCTTGCTTTATGTCTCACGGACACTCGCTGTGAATGGCACAAAAACGCGTGCTCACCATTTCCGAGATTGCGGATGACGATGATTTGGAAGAAAGGCGTTTGGCCCGTAAATTGCGAAGGAAACAGGCGGTGAAGTTATCGTTTCTCGATGACGACATCGAGGCCCCAGTGATGCTCTTTAAAAAGGTGGAGCATGTGGAAAATAGAGTGAATAGCATTGCTGGTCTGGAAACTTCTGCTGGCGAAGGCAGGGGTGTGGATTTTCAAGAAACGCCAAAGACCTCGGTATCAACCTCTCTGCACTTAACAACGCTGCAATTGGAAACTCTGAACATCGAAAATCTGCACTTGGGAAATACCGATTCTGAGATGGCGCCTGCCTTTGTTGATTCCGAAGAACTTCGATTGGAATCGAGCGTCGAGTCGATTGACGACGTGGCCTTGAAAGCCGGTATCTTGACTGGCTTATATGAGCAATTGCACTTGCATCACATGTTTCTGAGTGTCGAAGAAAACTGCAGATTCCGCCTTTATCTATATGCCATTGCGTTCGGGCATGCTGCGTTCTGGCCCAGAGATTCAGTCATGGCGAATGTCTTGAGGCGAGTCCTTACAGTGCAAGAAGTGAGGTCCGCCTTAGAATCTAAGGGCGTGGGAACGTCACACTGTACTCCAAAAAGCCGAGGCTCAGAATCCGATGGCGTGGTGAAAATGAAAATGAAAACTGAAGGCTTCTTGCCGGGTAGTGGGCATATTTTGCATGATAAGAGAGAACCGCCTCCCCTAAGTGATTCTCCCGAAAACCGTCATCCCATTATCTGGACATGCGAGCCGATTGAAATTCCCAAGAGAATAAAAGGCCTTTTGCCTGCCTAGCCAGATATCAGCCCTTAGCTCGCCGCTTGAAAACTAACCTTTTGCCCACTTAGGCACTGTGAGTCTTTCCCTTAGATTCTCCCAGAATCCTCGGTCGTAAATGTTGGTCAAGTCGGTGCTGACCAGAGAGACTTTTCGCAATGAATGGAGATATCTCTCTCCCTCTAGAAATAGTACCCGCTGGTCGTCGAGCAGAATATAGACTGCAGAGAGATCCTCGTGATCGTCTGCACTGCTGCTTTCGTAAACAGCCCGCTCGACAAAGAGCCCCAAATCAGCAACTTGATACAACGCGCCTAACGAGACCAAGTGCTCGATTTCGCCCCATTTATCTGCCTCGTTGGTGGTCACGCCCAAGTACATATACCGGAAATGTAATCCCGTGAACGCCGCTACTACCACCGAGAAAATGCTGGCTAGGAGAAACAACACCCCGGCTATTCGGTTGGCGTCCGAGGTCCGTGTGATTGTGGTCCACCAGCCGTATGTTTTCAGGTCCTCTCTGATTAATGTCCAGCACAAATATCCGCCATATGCCATGAGATTGATGTTCGCCACCAAAAACGCAACAAACCACCGGTAGTTCTTCTGGCCCACGCAGTTGTTTACAAAGATACAGTGGTGGTCGTAGAGGTACACGCACCGGTCGCATGTGGAGCAATGTTTTGATCTAGCGGGCTTCGGTAAAAGACACGTGCGGCAGGTTTTATCGGGAAAAAAGATCAACCCGTTGGCATTATATGTTTCCATAGCGTGCTGGACAGATCCCAGCGTGATATGGCCGGGATCCGAGAACGTGAGAAGCTCAGTGGAGAGCACGAGCGAGGCTATAGTGAATATTATATAGAGAGAGTGGCCCGCCGAGTGCCGGACATATAGTTTGCCATACACGTGGCTGAAAAACTGCCACACGCAGACCAGGACCATGGCGCAGTAGAAAAGAGGCACCGTCCATCGAAGCGCCCCGTATATTTTTGGGCTTGCGGTGGCGAATTGAATGGCGTTAGCATTCCATCGTAGAAGCCTGCGGTGGACTTTTTGAAGCGGGGTGTTTCGGAGCGCCGGCGAGTCGCCAAAAACCAAAATTCCAACTAGTGCCGCCACCACTAGAAGAAGATAGAGAAACGAAAGCATTGGCTTCAGAATTGAGTGGTTTGAGGTGGCGAAAATCGGACTTATATTTGGTGGAGTAGATATCGGCCCTAGTTTAGGGCCTGCGGCCTAATGCGCGCGAGATGTGAGTCGGGCCGAATGCCAGATTTATGGAAGAGAAGTTAAGGGCAACAAATGCCCAAAATTCACGGTTGAGGGAGCTTTCTTGTGTGGATTCCGTTATTTCCTTTTTTGCAAGGCTCACCTTCTCTTTTTCATTGTTCTTGTCGTGTTTAGTTCAGTGTACGTTGCTTGATAGGAGGTAGGTTTTGGCTGCTAATGAGACCTTGGCCCGGAATGGAAACAGGTGTGGCGGACTTTTGATATATTATTTCGACGGCTCCTGAAAATGAAAGAGGAAAGATGCCCGGTTATTGTCGTGTTTGATAACTCCACTCAAAATCTACGAGGGTACCCTTTGTTTTCCAGTACTGCGTCCGAAACTTGTTGTCCCCGGCATCATATGGCTGATGGCACGTTGAGACGCTTTTTGAATGTGCCATAATCATCAATCAAGATGGGGTGAAAAACAATCATTGAAGGCAATTGGGGAACCAAAGAAACAACGAGGGATGCAAAACAAGCATATCGGAACTACGTCATGAAGTTTTGTACGAGGGGTCATTGCAACTCTGACACTAAATCGCATCCTTCAAGCATCGCCTCATGGCAAAATTCGATACCCACAATCATGCCAAAATCGTTCGGTAGTACCAAGAAGACCTTGTAGCTTCGAATTGAATTATGAAGATCAAAGAGGTCACCCTTGCTCATCGGAAACTACGTGCTTATCTAAAGTAGGGATGTCTGGCCGGTTGCAAAATTTCGTCTACTGTAGATCCCCTACAATATGAATCACGTGAAGATTTGAGTAATTTCCCTTTGGCTTCTTCTGATCTAGTCAATTTTGATTAGCATTTGTGAAACCGGAAAGCGTTGCTTACATGAACTCCTAATTATTTTATCGGATCGTCCGTGTTGAAAGCACCTGTCCGCTCTTAGCTGGGTCGAAACGAGCAGGGCTTATTCACAATCATGTAAAGTGGTGATGAATCCGGCGAAAATTCCTCTGTTCAATTCTTCTAGATTTTTGAATTAGTCCATAAAACTCATATATATAAATCTTTGAATTGCCTAGAGTAATTTCTGCTCTTCTCGAGGTTTTCCCAAATCCATAGTGGCTGGTCTGAGACCTGGTTCTTCAACATAGGCTCTTATCCAGGCGCGCATGCTGACATTAAGACCACGCTAACTAAAATTCAATAGACCCGATTTTCAACCGAACTTTGATATTCCATGGTGTCGTCAACCTAGCCTTATTTTCCAGAATATAAATCACCAGGTCTCACCACAAATTATTTCTATCGCATAGCCAAAAACTATTACCAGGCTCCCTTCGTATTTTCACAGCTCAATACAATGAACTCAATAAGCGCAGTGGAGGACCAGCTATATTATATCCAACATATGTTGGACACGGTTCCTTTTGCGCCTGGCGCCAAAACAAAGGGCTTTTTTTTAGACGTGTACAACCTAACGTATTCTGATATTCAGCGGCTTGATATCACGGAAAAATCGTGGGAAACGTATGCCCAAGTGTCTGCCAATAAGCTTCTCAAGCTCTCGATCTCATTCGGCAACCTTATCAAGACATACAATCTAGAAAAGGCTCAGTTCGAGTCTAGAAATGCCGCTCACGAAAAACAACAGAACCAGCAGAATTTGCGGAGGCACCCGCGCCAATACGTAGACCCCTTTCAAGACGATTTTGCCCAGGAAAGGGCGGGTTCTGTTGCCCCATACTACGTCAGCTTCGCCAAAAGTTTCTACCTCATTTTGAAGAATTTCGATATCGGCTCTGCTGCGGGCAGCATGGCTGCACAAAACGGCAGGTTTTCGCTGGCCTCAAGGCCTAGTGTGGGCGAATCGGATATCCTTTCAGCCAGCATTAGATCCACCAATAGCGGCACTAATATGGGCTCGCCTATTAGGCTCAAATCACGACAGCTTCTCGTAGAAAAGCTCGAAATCAATGTGAGTCTCGACGCGCTATTCACGTTCAAAATCAACCTTAAGCTATTGCAGCGGCTCTTTTCGATCTTGCAGCAACTGTTGGGGGAATATCAGCCGTCAGAGGAAACCGTGGATAGTTCCAGGCGGAAAAGCAATTCGGAGACATCCTCGATTTTTTCGTCACTCTCTAGTTTGTCGGCGGGAACCGATTCTATCGCGTCTCCTGAAGAAT
>JAKUBE010000061.1:0-39349 GCA_030674755.1 Metschnikowia henanensis | reverse complement strand
CGTGGGAACAGCTCGTGGGCACGCTGGTGAAAAAACTCCTAAACCGGCCCATTGCAGACCTTCTCGTCGGGTCCACGGACGCAGACTTGTCCATTTTCAACACTGCTGTAGCCAAGATGATCGCCGATAACGCGTCGTATAAGGTGAAGTTCGTCACGCCGACCAACGATATACGCAATACGCGCGAGCCCGAAACCCTGGACCTCGATTCGCCGGACACCACGCTCTCGAAATCAGCGGAAGCAGGCTTTCGAACTGGTCAGCTAGAAACGGAGAATACGCCTCCGTTACTGCCAAATATGGGCCGTGGAACGAGCCCGCTACGCCGCGAGCCAACGCCCCAAACCGCGTCCTCGGAAACCAGCTCGAAAGTGTCCAATAACGGCGAGGCAATTGAGCTCGAGGCACAAGGAATCGTCATATTTTCGCCCGCCACCAAGCTACCGACACACTCGATCTGGACCGTGCGCCCGTTTGTGCACATCGACCTTGACCTCACGATCCCGGACGCGTTGGTCGACTTGCTTGGCTTTGGCGCAGAGATCTTCGAGGGGTACCTCGCCAGTTTGCGAGAATCCGCCATCATCGACGAGGCCTCGGTGCCGCAGCCAAAGCTGTTCTTGTGCCGCATCTGCGAGACAAACTACCCGTCGTGGTTCATCGAAAAACACAGCGAGCTCTGTTTGCTCGAACACAAAGTCGAGGAGGAGGTCCAGTTTTGCCACGACGCGATCTGCGAGCAGCGGGACCTTGTTCTCCGCATTTCCGAGTCGCTCTGGCACTCGCAAACGGAGCCCGGCAGCGGCAATTCCAGCGCCAGCTCGTCCACAAGCTCGCTATCCTCGGCCTCCGTGCTTAGCTTGGAGTACAAAGGCATTCCGCTTCCTTCCATGGCTGCACACGATACCGTTCCTCTTCTGCGGCAGTCCTCGGCACACGCCAAGCCCGCGGTTTTGATGCTGGGGTTCCAGCAAACACGCAAGTTCCCGTTTGGCATTCTCCAGAAATTGGTCGACTACTCGAACGAGGCGCTTCTCATCAACGCGGCGGAAAAGCTGGAGACCACAGGCATGTTTGAGTTCTCGCCCAACACCGAGCAGGCCATAACCCTCGTCTTGAACTGGCAGTCCCTAGAGACGTCCGACCCGGCCATTCGTGCCATGGTGGAGGACACAAAGGCCCTCGTGACCGAGAAAGTCGACAGAATGACGCGTCTTCTCAGCATTCTCCAGTACTCGGAGAAAATCAAGTTGGAGGTCGACGACTTGGTGTTGAGGTCGGTCACCGACACCGTGGCCATGATCAGAGAGAAAACCTGGCAGCAGGAGAGCACGATTGTGAATCTGAAACACCGTCGCCTGCATGGCCGCGAGTCTAGCGATCAGTCTTTTCCGGAGCAGTCCGGCGCAACGGAATTGGCGTACGCACAGGCCGATCCGCTTGGATCCTTGGGAAGAGGTTCGTCAAACACCTCGCTTCCTCACTCAAGCTCTCCTCCCCGCCAGAACCAAGGTATACATTCTCCCCAGCCATCGCGAATCAGGAGCCCGACACGAAATCTATTGGGCCAGGATCTCCAGCAACCCGCGGCGAGACCGCTACAAAGTTTCACCCCACAGGATATCTTGGCAGGCTCCCCCGCGTCCTTTGATAGCAGGGCATCGATCTCACCTAATACGTCCTTGTCACAGCTTCCGGAAAAAGGCCTTTCGGGGACAATGGAAGGCTTGGACTTGTCCATGAAACCAGCTGACGAGACTTCACTCCATTCGTCCATATCATCCCCGAGGCTCCACTTGTCTCCTGCGCCTTATGTGGAGAAACCAGGCTTTTCGGCGCTACAGAGAAACACCAATGTCGTGAGTAAGCCAGCTGTCTCACCCCGACCTTTAAGCGGTGATTACGGCTCATCTCCCATCAAAAGGATCGGAAACAGAGCGCGCTCATCTTCAAATTTGCTGCTTCCTCCTCTGGTGTTGTCAGATACCTCTTTGCAAACTCCGCCCGTCCCTTCAATGGCGGGTCTCTCCTCAAATGCTCTTCCCCCGGGGCAAAGAGGCTCATTCTCGTCTCCTCGGCCTCCACTTTCTCCACTTCTAGTCTCTCAACCTGCCAATCAGAAGCCTGCCGCTACAGGAGGAATCAAAGACTACGAGATCTTGAAAGCCATCAGCAAGGGTGCTTACGGCTCGGTGTTTCTTGCAAAACGAAGATTGACAGGTGACTATGTTGCAATCAAGTGCTTGAAGAAGGGAGACATGATCGCGAAGAATCAAGTGTTGAATGTCCGTGCAGAAAGAGCAGTTATGATGAAGCAGACGGACTCGCCTTATGTTGCCCAGCTTCACTGCAGCTTTCAAAGCAAGGATTATCTATATCTTGTCATGGAATACTTGAATGGCGGCGACTGCGCAACGCTCTTGAAAGTGCTAGGCACACTCGGAGACAAATGGGCAAAGCGATACATTGCCGAGGTTATTGTTGGTGTTGACGATTTACACCGAAGAGATATCATCCACCGTGACTTGAAGCCAGACAATCTTTTGATCGATAGCCAGGGTCATTTAAAATTGACAGACTTTGGTCTCTCCAGAATTGGTGTTGTCGGGCGCCTCACGTATCGACAAAGGAAAAGTAGTGCTTCGGAACACGCTATCGAGTTTTTCAGAAGGAGCTTGAATAACACGTCGGTGTCCCAGAGCCCTTTGGCCAATAGCATTGCCGTGGAATCTCCCGAATTGATCGCGAGTGCTCACAAACGGCATCTGTCCGTGACGCCATTCTCATTATCGCCTGCCACAGACCAGTACAAATTCAACTTGGGTGCACATGGTCACCTGGCATCGATTTCGTCCTATGATTCATCAACTTCAGCTATGCCAGGTGGTAAAAAGAGATCCGTTTCGCATTTCAAGGCTTCGAACACTAGATCGGGGTCTGCGAGCAGCGGAATGGACTCGCCCAATCTAAGACCAGTCAACGGCAGGTCGCCTTCAGAATCCTCCTTTGCATTGCTCGATGACGAATGCGAGTTTCTGATGAGCCCAAACCAAAACGAGGAATCAATCCACTCCTTTGCCTTGTTCGATCCCAATCAAGATTCTGACAATGTCAAGAAATTTTTCGGGACTCCTGATTATCTAGCCCCTGAGACGATCACGGGCGAAGCACAAGGTGAGTATTCAGACTGGTGGTCAATTGGATGCATATTGTTTGAGTTTTTGTATGGCTACCCACCGTTTCATGCAAACACTCCAGAACAGGTTTTCCAAAACATTCTAAGCGGCGAGATCGATTGGCCAGCGCTTAGTGAAGAGGAAGATAAAGAGTTTTGTTCTGCCGAAGCCAAAGACTTGATAAAGAGATTGCTTACATTAAACTTCGAAGAAAGACTTGGCTTCAATGGTGCCGGTGAGATCATGCGGCATCCTTACTTCAGAGGCGTTGATTGGAACAACCTATACCAAGAAACACCAGACTCCTTTATCCCTGCTCTCGATGGTCCTGAATCGACAGATTACTTTGATTTACGCGGCGCCGATCTATCACACTTCCCAACAGACGACCCTGAATACGCAGCAACGGAGCCGTTATCCAAGACCAGGACCGATCTGAACTCAGACAGTGGTTCTCCTGGAGCTTATTTGTCGATGCCGAGTACACCCATATCTGGCAAACGCGAGAGACGCGGGAGCAAGCTCGCAGATGCGAGCGAGTTTGGATCCTTCAATTTCAGAAACTTGAATGTGTTGGAGAAAGCCAACAAGGATGTGATCAATCGCTTGAAGTCTGAGCATTTGGAGCACAGATCAAGCATGTCGTCGTCCTCGTCCGAGTCGTTTACGCCAGGGCACAACAAATCCCGGGGCCTGTCGAATTCCTCAAACGTGGTAAATCTTGGCAGTCCTTTCAAGCGGCCGGTCTCACCTGCTCCGGTTATCAGCGGCCAGTCTTCCCCAGGGAAGGACAAATTGCACATACGCCCGAACAAAATGCGAGAAAGCACTTCCACTGCATCTGCAAATAGCACCCGCTCACGCTCCCTGGCACCCTCACTTTCCAGGAAATTACTACTGCGAACGGCAAACGAGCACTCACCCACAAGCTCGGACAATGAGGAAAGCGCTTCTGCTCTCTACAGGGTGCAAAACAGAAGAGAAAGCTTGCGCCGCATGGAAAGCACTGCGAGCGGCTCATCTCAAGGCACGCAATCCCCGAGGAAAGAGTTTTCCAGTTTTGTCTCCCACAGCGAGTTGGACGTGTTGTACTGCGAGCCAATTCCAGTGGTTCGACACACGGTCTCTAAGCTTTTGGAGAAGCAGGGCTGCATAGTGTTACCCATCGCTGACGGAGAGGACTTGATTCGGCGTGCTACGAGCAAAGTGAAATTTGACTTGATTTTCACCGGCTTGAGATTGACTAAGATCGAGGCTGTTGATGCCGTCAGATTGATTAAGTACACCAGCGGGGTGAACGCCAACACGCCCATTATCGCGATAACTAGCTTCGCAAAAGAGGCGCAGGACCTGGGTATCTTTGATGACGTGCTAGAGAAGCCCGTCGACGGACCTATGATACAAAACCTTATGAACAAGTATCATTTCCAGAGCGTGGCGGTCGAGTCTGACCCTGAGATTTGATGGGCGCTTCTCACGAGAGTTTGTTTTCAGGTGTTTCGGTCTCGGTCTTGGGCACCACGTGAGCAGCATGAGCAGGCTCTGCCGTGTCTACTTTGGAAGGCTTTTCATCAATTGGCAAAGTGGTTGTGGTTGTGGCCTCAGTGACTTCAACAGAGGGTTCGGCGGCGGCGATTTTGGGCTTCTTGGCGACGGGCTCAGTGGCATTCAGCAGGGCTCCCGTTCTCAAGTTCTCGGGGATGTCACTTCTCAAGTAGTTGTCTCTGTACCACCTCAACTGCTCTATGCTCTCCAAGATGTCTGATCTGGCAGTATGGGCGCCTTTCTTCTTGGGGTTCATTTTCATGAGCTGAGGGTTGTGGCGAAACCCCACTTCCATGATCGACGACACGTCCACCAAACGGTAGTGCAAGTGGTCAATGACTTGCGGGAACTCCTTCATCATGAAGAATTTGTCCATGTGGATAGAATTGCCAGCCAAGAGAGAGGTACGCGGCTCACTGATGTATGACTGGATGTACTCCAAAAGCTCCTGCTGCACTTTCGCCAAAGTTTGCTGAGGATTGGCCAAAATCTTAGCAGTAAGGCCTGATTGGCCGTGGTGAGTCACACACCATTCGTTCATGTTGTCCAAGACCTTCTTCTGCACGTACACCGTGCTCTCATAGCCTTCTTCGTCGATGATATTAAGATTGCCGTCGGTGATGATACAACAGATCTCAATGATATGGTCTTTGGAGATATCAAGGCCGGTCATTTCACAGTCTATCCAGACCAACGGCTTGAAGATGGGGGAGGTGTATTTCCGCTTTGTGGCCTTGGCCGGCTCGAGCGCAACAGGCGACGGTTTTTTGAAGAAACGGCCCACTAAAGAAGACAACATATTTCTACAAGCTATATACGTGGGGACTTGACTCAGACTATATTGATTCAGAGTTCCCCGTGTCTCCACGTGTGATGAGCTGTGCGCGAACTGGGTACACTCTCGTAACTGAGAGCTGGGGTCGGCTCACATGCAGTCCTTTAAGAGCAAGGGCCGGGTTGGGTCTGTTTTGCTTCACAATTTTCTCCCAGAAATCTGTGATTTTGCTGCGAGCTAACGTACTTAGTTTTATTTGAGCACGTGCAAGTTCTGGGATTCAATTCGTCAGTTTTGAGTTCATGAGCTAATATCGCGTGGTGAGAGAAAGAAACATGTTTTAACTGATGCAAGGATAGAATTGATCAATAAGATGCTGCTGCACAAAGAAAGGAGAGGCCATTGTCCCGAAACGATTAAGAATGGGACAAAGCTAGTTGTATCCACAGTTATTTGACTCGCGGGCTTCCATAAAAACGGCCTTGTCCTTGTTCAAAGACTGCACAATTAAAGTGTGGGCCGCGATACAATGGGGCCTTTGCTTTGCAAAACTGCGTGATTGGTTTCAAGTGCTATTAAGACAATCTTGGCAGTTCCTACACAAAAGATTTCTGATAAGAGAGAGGCTCGGATACTTGACCGAGTCCTAGACGTAATATTGCTTCACAATGGGCTAGCTTGCTAGTTGGATCAACCGTTAGCCAGAAAAGTCCTCCACGGGTTCTCGCGTGAAAATCCTTTCACCCCATGGCGGGCTTTCTCTCTATATGCAGTATAACCGCCACCACGAGGATACTATGTCAACAAGTGCTGGAATACTTTGATTTGATATGGCGCGCGGGAAGACAACATGAAGCCATCGTGTTTTATGCTCGTTTTTTAGCCTAAATTCCCCATCCAGTGCTCAAAATGAATCGATTTTTTCCAGAAAAGCGATCTCCAGACCCAATCGGAATATTCCTGAAATCGAATGTTACATTGTGCTGGTTCAGAATGTCTCGACCCACATTGTATGTGCCTAGGCTGGGCAACACGGCCACGCATCCCGAATCTCGCTTAATACCTTGTTTATGAGATTCGGCGCCTTGTCATTTTTTAACCACGGCCCAAAATTTTACCACAATGTCCTCAATACACAAAAATACGGATTTCTATCCGGTTGCGAAATAGTGGATCTGCGAGTGAGTGGATCAGAATTTGCGTTTCGCGGCAGTCATGTCGCGGCCCGTCTTGTGCCAGTGTGCAAGTGAAATCGGTATTGAATCTACTTTCGAAAGAATCTTGACAACAAGAAAATGAACAAAAGAGACACGTTCTATTTCTGGTACTTTGTGCTCCACATCCCAATCACGGTGTTGATCGACTCGTGTCTCGTGATCCCCAGGGAATACCGCCATTGGGTGCAGGCAGCGATAGTGGATTTTCACGTCGAGTTCAACAAGGACTTTCTCCTTCGGGCGCCGCCGCTCTGGCTCCAGGTGTTTGGGCTCTTTGAGCTTATTTTCCAGCTCCCAGCATTCTGCATTTTCGCCTATAAGCTCCACTATGGGGGCCGCAAACTGCACGTGATCTTGGCTCTTTACGGATTCAACGCCTCGTTCACTACTGCGGTCTGCTTGACGTACGTGTGGAAAACAGCCCACGAACACGGACTCACGAATGCCGAAAGGTGGAATTTGTTTGCCTTGTACGTTCCGTACTTGGTCATCCCGGCATACATGATGGTCCACTCCAGCTATAGGCTCTCTAAGTGCATGAGACGTCTTCTGCAGTTTGAGGCCATCATCCGCCTAGATAAAGCCCAATCCCGGCGGGCGAAAGGCGTCAAGAAAACTGCGCCAAAGTCGCGCTGAGACAGCGGAGCTCTACGGGCGTCTACAGCTAGTTTCAGCATCGAGGTTTCATTTGCAATATATATCGTAGCAACAACGCAGTCGCATCTAAAAGCGAGCCGTTCGCGGCGCTTGCACGACTACTCGTACTTGGCAAGCAACTTGTCGACCAACGCAATGTATTGCGCCTCGGCATCCTCTTTAGAAGTACCTTTCAAGTCCTCCCAGGCTTGCCATTTGTACTTGCCTTTCAAGTCAAACATGCCCGGTTTGGGCGTGGTGTTGTCGCCGGTGGTGGCTTGCTTGTACAATCCATACAAGCTCAACAACTCGTCGTCAGAAGGACGTTTTGTCAAGGCGTTTACGGCGTCAGCCTATTTGTGTTAGTAACCGTGGGGCCAGATAATATGAATCCTCTCATAGAGCCTCGGGCGGCCTCAATTGATAACTTTTGAGCGATTCCAAACGAGAGGCCGTGGGAGGGCCTACATACTTTTGCGGTGAATTCGGAGGAAACCATTTTGAAGAGAAGTGTGGTGAGGAAAGGAAATTGAAATGTTGGCCCGGCCATATGGTTGCGTTCGTGGTCACGTGACGCGGGCACCCAACGGTTGGTGGTGCGATCCTTTGAGTGCGGGGTGTGCAGTAGCTTTGGTGAGTGGGACGGAAACCAATGACGTGGTTGTTCTTAGGTACTGAAGCGAAATGATGGAATCGAAAAAAAGTCAGGAATAGAAGGATGTGTTTATTAGATGTGTTGGTAGATTGGAAGGGGGATTTAAAAGTTGGGAAACTGGTGTTGGTCAGATGACCACCAAGACCCTTGCCAATTTCATTACAAAGCTCGGCAGATTGTAGTCTTTTTGATAATTGCTTCAATTTGGAAACTGACTAAGAAAGTAACCGCCATATCTGTTTATTGAGATCAGGGTGCACAGTATCGGGTTTGCTTTGCTGGGGAAGATCCGTTTCGACCCCTTGTCACGTGACCCACATTGGCACGGAAGCGCTGTTTTTTCTGGGCTTTCTCCGGGTGGCGTCTGCGCAACAAATTACTTCATTGTTGTTTTCCTGCGAGTCAATAACATTGCGTTTATCGGGTGGCAAATCGTAGAACTAAATGGAAATCTACAAGCTTCTTATCTCCTTGTCGCACAGAGTCCAATCGAATCGTCAAATGGTTCTTTAAACCAGTTCTCGATCTGCTGGCTAATAATCTGTTACATACCAGAAGCCAGTAGATTCGGGCCCCGTCGATATTCAGTGTTTTCTTTTCGATGTACGTCTTTCCACATTCATTTCCTCTTAATTTCTTACCAGCAGCTTTTCAGTAGTATCCTCAGAAAATAGTGATACAGTGGTAAATGCTTCTTTGTGGTTCCGCCGCTTCACCGTATTCTCTACCCCATTTGCATCTTTTTTAGTAAGCACCTGTAACGGGTGAAGACAAAAGCGGAAGCCGCGCTCGGAGAAAAGCTAAACTGGGAAAATCAAGTACGCACGGACGCGGATCGCCTTGAGCTCCCGGCCGAGCCGGCGCCGTACTGCACACAGTGGCACACGGCAGCACCATGCAGCACATTCAGCCGCTTACTTGGTAAGCGCGCTCTACAATTACGAGGCTTGCATAGTTACGGCAGCTCGGCTCCGTCTCTGATCCGGCGATGCGCGCCGTTTCGCATATCCCGCTTTGTAAGCGCAGTCGTAATAATAACCTTTCCAGCTGCGAAATGCAGAAAGATATAAAGCACCAGCCTCGCCGCCAAGCACCAACCACAATCTTAGTTCCATAAGCTTTGATTCCATTTCGCAAACTGAGATCAATTGTTTGCAACTTCCTATCATCAATCTGTGCACAATACCTTCTGAGGATTTTCTACGAGTTGCCTCATCATACACCAATAACCCGTCTAATTTCGGCTAGCCCAAGATTCTGTCCCTGGCCAACATCACCCGTTTTCTGTGACCCTCCTTGAAAATCAACTTTTCAAAGAAAAGAAGAGTCACCTGATCCACGTTTATTTACAAACACAAAAGCCTTCACTACATCACTACAATGTCTGATTATACTTCTTGGAGAACCGAGTTTGACCCCATTCTCAACCAAGTCTACTATATCAATTCCGAGGACGGGACGATTTCGTTTGATCTGCCCTGTGAGGTGCACAACACGTCGAAGCGCAACTCTGCGTCTGGCTTTTTCTCGCGGATCTCGTCGAAGTTGTCGCTTATAAGGTCGAAATCGTCGTCTCAGACCAACTCTTGTCCTTTTTCCAAAACCGCAAATGTTAGCACAAGACAATCGAGCGAGTCGGGCGAGGCTAGAACCGAGAGTCAGAAGAGCAAAAAGGAAGGTTACAAGAGCGAAACGGAAGGTTACCAAAGCGAAAGTGGGAGTTACAAAAGCGAGACTTTTGTCGAACACATCGATACCGCGGTTCCTCGTCTGGCGTCGTTCCAAATGGACGCATACTCTCTAGCGTCTGCGCCTAGTTTGTTGGCAGACGAGGACGTGATTCCCAGAAATGCGTTTATGATGGACCGGGCGTTCGACATTGAAAACTACGACGACATGTCGTCGATTTACTCGGACCAGTCGATCCAGTCTTTCCACCACGAGCTCCCGAGGTCGGAGATTTACTATGATCACGAGAGCTCTATTTACGTCGATAAGCTCGCATTGCCACATCTTGATTTTGATAGGGAGCAGGAGAGGTACGAGCTCCGCCAGCAGATGTGGCAGGAACTCTACTGAGGCGGGCCCTTTGGGCGCTTCCTCTGGGAGCTTGTTTCGGCAATTTCTCTTCTGGAGCTTGTTTCGGCGAGCCCTCTTTAGGAGCTTCTTTTGGCCTGCCTGGCATTCGCCCACGCATCACTGGCTGATGGTTCAATTCTGTGTACATACTTCCCCCGTATAATTCCAATTAGATAGACACTTGCGCGTTTTTGCCGTAGCCAGACCCCAATTCACACCAGCGGCGTGAGTCCAAAATCACAACCGCGGCGTAAACTCAAACTCACAACCGCGGCGTGAACTCGATCTCCACCAGGGCCACGAGCCTGTCGAGATTCCCCAAGACCCTGTACGTGGACGACGCGATCTTGGCCTCGTGCTCGTTTTTCTCCGCAATCATGGAGTCGAAGTTTGCCTGCGCGTCCTGCAACGCCTTCTGGTTCTCCTCGTTGACCAACTCCTGGTAGAAGATGCGCGTGGTGGTCTTCAAGCGCGAGAACGGGTCGCCGTCGGCCAAGTCGGTGGTTTTGCGCAACATCAGCGACTTGACCTCGGCCTTGCGGATGTTGGTCTGGTTGAGCTTCCTGTTCCGCTCGTTCACCTTCGACATGCTGGTGGCCGAGCTCTGCGAGCTCCGCGCGTTGTCCTTGTACAAGACCTGCTCCAACTGCTTCAAGTGCTCAAGAAGCTCGTGCACGCGCGCGGTGTTGTTCTCCTGGCGTGCCACCTTCAACTCGTCCAACACCTTCGACTTCTGGTACACGGCGTCGTAGGCCCGGATGCCCTTCTGCAACTTCTGCTTGCGCGAGACCATGTCGTCGATGTCCTTGTTGGAGAGCCCGCTGTTCATCAAGCGGTGCAACTGCTGCGCCTTGTCGTTGACGTCGTCCACATAGGGCACCTCCTCGTTGAGTTTGGCCAACTCCGCCGCGTACCGCTCGAACTCGCCCGCGGAGATGTCCGCGTCGCTGAACACCGAGAGCGGGAACTCTTTCCGCTGCGCCTTGTTCTGGCTCACCACGAGGTAGAGGTCCGTTTTCGTCTCGCCCATCTTGTACTGTTTGAGCGGCCGCAACACCACCTCCTCGATCTGCACGGCGCGGTACATGGGGCGGCGCGTGCGGCGGTCCGCGCCGATGTTGATCTTGCCAAACGTCTTGGCCACGGTCTCCGCAAACTCCTTGTAGTACAAGAACTTGCCGAGAAAACTGCGCCCGACCCGGATCTTGTTGATGTCCGCCACGGTGGCCCGGGCGTACGAGCGGGGCCGCGACTGCAGCGGGCCGGCGCCCCACACCACGCTCTCCTCGTTCCCCGCATAGGCGTCGGAAAACGGCTCGTCGTCGGCCAGATCGGCGCCGTTTTCCATCTCCTCGTCTTCTTCGTAATCGTCCTCTTGGCGCCGCGTGCGCTGCTCGCGCTGCTTGCGCAACTCGCTCAACTTGTCGGTCTTGGCCGTGCCCGCGCCGGTTTTGCGGCTCAGCGAGCGGGTCTTGGTTTCTGCGCCCTGGGCCGTCTGTTGCCTCATTCTCTGTTGCAAGTACTTTTTCTCGGTGTACCGGTCCATTTCCTGCGACCGCTCGAAGAGCGTCTGCTCGCGCTCGATCTCGTCCATGCCAAGGAGCCGCTCGCGGTCCGCCTCGTCCTTGAACTTGCCTTCCAAGGGATACGGGTTGGTAAGGATATGGTCTTCTTCATCGTCAGATTGTTCGTTTTCATCGCCGTCTGCCGCGCCGCCGCGCCCGCCAAACTCCACGTCGACCTCCGGGTCGAACGCGTCGTCGTCGTCTTCGTCGTCGTCGTCGTTTGCCTCGGATAATTCGTCAGGAGACATTCTGGCCTTTTTTCGGCTGGACGAGTCGTGGCGGGCCCGTTTTAGGGGCACGTCCAGCATGTCGTTCTCGGAGCCGGAGTCGGCGCCGGCAAGCGCCAACAAATCGTCATCTAGATCCGACATGATGGTGTTGTGGAGCCAGATTGGCGGAAGAAGAGAGGTGTGGTTTTGGTTTATGGTGGAGTTGGCGGTACTGGCGAGACACCCGTGCACCACACTAGGGGTCTTTCATATCAGGTGCCTTTTCATATTAGGTGTCTTTCCATATTGGGTGTCTTTCCATAATGTAAATGGCCGTTTTTTATGAGGATATAGAGTGTTGCTCTGATCTCCTAAGTGATTTTGTTTTAGCTGGTGCAGGTTTTAGGTCTGGTTCTGGAGTGTTCCTGGTCCAAGCCAAGATGAATTCATTTCAAGTCGCAGGCGCAACGTACATTGGAATTTATGACAACTGGGTGTGTCAGATGTGCCGACGTGCACAGGCTAGAAAACCTATCTACGGTAGAAGAAGTTTTGGCGAGGTTTGGTCTCACTGATGACCGCCTACTCCCCGAAGTATTATATTTCAGGCTTCTGACGTCTTTGTCGGCGCCATAAATGACCTGACTGCGAAGGTCGTGTCCTGCCCAAATGCTACCTGGTGAGGGACCCAAATAACCAACACCTTTTCATACGAATGCGATGTGACCGGTTTACGTTTATTGAAATGGTATGGTGAATTGTTTTGATTTATCTGGGGTCTCAGTTAAAACTGAGTCGGCTCTTAGGTCTGCTTTGGTCCAAGCCACGATGTGTTTATTTCAAGTCCAAGGCGCAACTTATGCGCACACAGCGGATCAATAATATGAAATGACCACCTTAGTCGTGGGCTGTATCTTTTGTTTGATTTGTGTCCTCCTTGTTTGTGTCGTGATTCTTGGGTCATAGCTGCTTTGTAAAGACCCGTTCCCATGACATCTCTGTTTTTGTGATTTCAAAGTGATTGTGCCCAACGCCAAGTGCTGAGATTCCCATTATTAGCACGATTTAAGCGGTTTTATACAAGCACCTTGATCCCCCCAAAACGTTCACAGACTTTAACCAATTTCCCGGCGAGAAGTAAGCTTTCACAATGCTGTATCTCTCATTTTTTTATTGACTCTTGACTGAATTCGGCACTACTTGTGATAAAGGTAGCCTTTGTCACTTGCGGGTCGCAGGTAACTAAGAGCCTAATAAGTTTCAAAACCGTTCTGAGTATCGGAAGGAACTGTGAGCTGGCTCAATAGGATACTCACTTATCAAGAAAAAGATTTATAGTGCGAGAGAAGAGATCCCATTCACGTTTTTTGAATGTCAACCTAGCGCAGTCTAACCGGACCTAACAATTCGAGCCGGACAAACTCAAGTTTTTCCAAAGGTGGGCAAGCCATACACTAAAATAGACCACAAAGCTCAAAAGCATTTTGCACGAATTACTGTTCTGTAGAGACGAGCTTTACGAACAATGGAACCAAATTGCTTGTCTGTTTCGGATGTATGATTGAGGCGCATTCCCCTGGCTAGCCACCCGAATCTCAAATGGGTTCTACGAAAAAGCACTGAAAGTAAGCGAAACTCAAAAAAGAATATCATAAGCTTTGAAGGCATATTTTCACGAATGATTACTGAGCTTGCTTTTATGAAATCAGACACGTAACAGTAAGAAGCCCCCATTAGACGCAGCCTCTTTAGCCCTCTTAGGAAATGCCCAGAAATACAGCGCGTCGCTATTTATACTCGTTTCCCTTTTGGACAAATTGCAACGTCAAAGTCCCGAGAATAGAGAGGCTGTGCTTGTTTCGAGTCCAGAGACCATACGACTCTGTCTGGACTTTGGCGCAGCTAAAAATAAACTTGATGCATGGAGAATGTACATTACTAGCTATGCATGCACCACCGGCTCGCTTTCTCAAAGATCAGAAGAGGGACAGTGAAATAGGTATAGCGAAGAGGAAATATTGGTATTGGGCCAGAACAGTTAGACGCAGCTGGACAAATGTATACATGTAGCTTTCTAAAAAGAGGCCGTAGACTTGGCCCTACTTCCGCCCGAACACCTTTCATGCCAAAATTTATTATATCGCGAAATGCCCCAGTATGCATGCTCCTGGCTGGAACAGGCAATGGGTGCAAATCCCACCACTGGCCGTCTACAATGTCCCGAGGCTGGAAGCATGCCGGGCTCGTCAAGCGAAATCCGTTATTGTGTGAAACAGCCGAACAATGGCCAGAAAAATCGAGGGGCGGTCTTTTCTTGGGAGTATATAATGGGGCTCGATCCCGCCAGTCTTTCGTCCTTTCAGTATTACTTTCAAGCATATAAACCATCTTTATTTGCAATGAAACTTACTACTGTGGCGGCGACAATCTCCTCTGCGGCAATCGTTGCTGCGGATATCTCTATCGGCGATAACCAAACTTTTACCGGGGAGGTGACAAGCAAGCCATCTGATGCCAGTTGGGAGGGTCCCAAGAATCTTCCGGGGGCCGATTTCGATCCTCTTGGAAATAGGGAAAGCCCCGGGGGCTCTGCTGATGGATCTGGATCTGGATCTGTTATTGGAGGATCTGGGTCTGGATCTGGAACTGGAGGCTCTGGGTCTGGAAGTGGATCAGGATCGGGTGTAGAGCCTGGATCTGGTGGATCAGGATATGGGTCTGGGTCTGGCGGAGCATCTAGTTCCACTGGAATAAGAGGCGGAGACGGATCTGCTGGCGGCCAAGGCGGGGAAAGGAGTGCTTTTGGTGGAAGTGGAGATGGTCTTGCCGGAGAAAGAGGGGGAGACGGCTCTACTGAAGGAAGAGGCCAAAATGGGGCTCTTGGCTCTGACAGAGGCAGTGGAGGCAGAGGAGACGATGGCGAATCTGCTTCTGAAACTACTAGCGGAACCACGGCCGGAACCACCACGGGAACTACTAATGAAAATCCCGCTGAAACGACTAGTGGAACCACTGGAGCCGCTGGAGCTGCCAATGGAACCTCCTTCACCAGCAGAACCCCCGGCGGGAACCCCCGGGCCCAAAACAATTCCAGCACCTCTAGAGCTGGGCAGGCTGGTGCCTCGCAAGCAAGCTCTTTTGGCGGTGCCACGAAAAACGTCGCTGGCTTTGCGGGGATCGCCTTTATTGCCGCCGTGTTGATCTAAATATGAGGGCGCTGTACGCTTTATATGCTATAGGTGCGCTGTACGTTTTTATACTATTCGATGTTATTTTTATATCTGGCTCTTTTCTTGTGGAGGGCGTGTGCATGAGCCATGAGCCTTTCCAGAAGTATTAACTTAGTGTTGTTACCGAAAGGGTAGAAGATGAGGAGAAAAGGGTCAGAAATCTTCAGAGACAAGGTTCCACGTCTTTTTCTAGTTGAGTGCAAGTTTGCTTATAGACATTTGGTGCTCATGTCACAGTTGTGTCGCTATTACATTAGGCAATGCGACAAAGACGTGTTCACTTGCGAGTGTGATTTATATAGGAACACTAGAATTCGAAGAGCCCCTTTGTCCGTAATAATAATGTTTTGTTTTGGTCAAAATTATCTTATGACATTATTTATCTCCGAATCAAACGACAGGCAACTCTGATCATTGTCGTTGGTGGATTGAGAACGTTATCTGACCGTAAGTATCATTCTCATGTCGCCTGACTCAAAACGGATTTTTGCCTGGATAGAACTGCTGAACTTACAAAAGAAGTATAAGGTCAAATCTGTACTCTTGTTAGCACGTGGCAAGGTTTTCTTGATTTTCGGGCGCAATTGAAATTTGTCCGTCCTGCTTGCAATCAAATGCCCACAGAATCCAAGTTGTGATACCATGAGAATGCGTGGCATGGTGGGGACTGAAAAAGCCCGGCTTTTCGATGTTTTGGTTGTTCTTTACAACACATCGTCCTTCTGGACTGCCGGGAGCGTATGGTTTGTCGAGTTGAACACAGAATTGTGGCTTACGATCATCTTCTACTGTTTCTAAATGTAATAGTCGGTTCTGATAAGGGGAAAATGGTTTGGTCTTCATGACACTCCCGAGCCATCAAGAAGATTTTGGAAGAATGAGGCTACTATTGACAACAATTAGAATAATTAGTTCCAAGAATTACAGCTTTGGTTCTATTGATCAACAGCAGTGTAGCTGTCGTCAACATGCACGTCAGAGAATGATAATCAACACCGTTTTTACAAATCCCACGCATTCAACCGTCTCAAGACAATGATGGAATT
The DNA here is from genome assembly GCA_030674755.1 of Metschnikowia henanensis. Classification (NCBI taxonomy): domain Eukaryota; kingdom Fungi; phylum Ascomycota; class Pichiomycetes; order Serinales; family Metschnikowiaceae; genus Metschnikowia; species Metschnikowia henanensis. The sequence goes on along the minus strand of JAKUBE010000061.1, from coordinate 23,216 downwards.
AAGTGACAAATATGTGCTTCTGTTACTCGACTCTAGGAGACATCCCGGCTAAGCTTAAACGTTAATGCACACGGAAAACCGGCCACGACAAGCTCTCTACGCATCCCTGAAGCATATTTCGGTTAATGTATATTATGACATTATAACAAACGGAATGGGGAGCACGCAATTGCGCACGTGCTGTCCCACACAGCGCTAGATGTACAGATGAAGAGAAGGGGGAACGTCAAGACGCAAGCTTAACGCAATCTTCTGGCCTCACGCTCAGACTCCATCAAGCACAAGATGTCGTTCTCTCTGACTGGACCCTTGACGTTTCTGACAATGGTTCTGGAGGCGTCCTCCAAGAACTCAACTCTGACCTGGGTGACACCACCTCTGGAGCCGGTTCTGCCCAAAACCTTGATAACCTTAGCAAGAGTAACTGGAGTCTTAGTGTCCTGAATGTCTGTTAGTATTGTGTTCGTGGGGAAGATGCCATAGTCGTGCTGTTTTGGGAGAGGTAGAACATGGATATCGGCAGGTTTGATGTACGAAGTCTTGGGTGTATGTATCGATTATTCGAAACAGAGTCATCCGAAACAGATTAGATTCAATCATGGTTTTCTCAATAACAATTTTCTTCACGTTCCATGACCTCAAACATGCCGCCGAACATGCGTGGCTGTAAATTCATGAGCCTTCAAGGGATATCCAAAAAGTCCGTTTCATATGTCACGATTCACTGACTGGAATCATCTGAATCAGAATATGACATTATCGTGGATCCCGTATCCGGCCACAACGACGTTTCTTCAATGGTCACATACCATATTGATTGTTTGTACGATGAAGTAAGAAACCTTTGCAACGGGAAAATTTTTTCTCAGTGAAAAAGTCGCAGTCCGGCGGGTAGGTATTGGGCACGCGCACGACCACAACCTCTGGAATTTTTCACGGCCGCGAAAAGGTCGTGTGCGTGTGCAGAAAAGTCACGTGAGGTATATGTGCAGTGGCTGCAAATGTCAGACGAGGATCTTGGTGCGAATTGGTTGAGTTCAATTTCCCACTGCAATTCAATACACTTATTGCAAGCACTATTTACAAGTCAAGAAAGAGATAACAAAGACTGTTGGCTCAATTTAGAAACTCCTTTATAAGGTAGTATCCTGTGAAAAACGTTCTTTTTTCAGGGACGGTTAGGAGATTTCAGGGCTAGACTTGCCACCTCACCTCTTAGACCGTGTTCAAATCGTCTCTTTGAATATCATCATCACATAAATTCCTGGCTGCTACAGAGTCAAGCAATTATTGAGAATGGTTACTCAGGTCGAAAAGGCTCAAAAGCTTCTGATGCCCCAACTCACCCATATAATATTTATTCTATGTGAAGGGGAGAAAGACTAGAAGTTGTTTAATTTTGCAGTTGTGTGAAATCATCCTCCTTTCGATTTCATTTTGGGTATCGTTCGTCAGTGTGTTCAAGACGATCTTAGAAAGCTTGCATGGATTGCCAACAGGGTTCCCGCAGAGAAAAATACTGGATCAAGGTCGACCGAATTATCGGACACCCACGGAGATTGGATCTGCCTATTTGTACCAATCGAGTTACTCTGAAGTTGACTGTCAGATTATACCAGAAGACTCATCGAAAGCGTCTCGGTAGCCCAGTAACTTTCAGACCGACGAGTTTTTCATTGCCTGGGACACGTCTCCTAATATTCGAAGACACTCACTCTGGAAAAGGGTAGTGTCACGCTGAATGAACTTCGAAAGATGTAGCAAAACGTCTGCGGCCCTGACCCCGTCTTTCCAAGGAACGGCCTGTTTCTCATACACTCCTTCTGTATCTTCCGTTTCTTCGTCAGTATCGGTAATAGTATCGTATGTCCTCACAATATCAAGAATGGAGGGAACAGCATCTATACGGGCACCGTTTTCTTCATTTGGCAGAAGGATCCGCTCCAACGGCAAAGGATTTGTGATATTCTCAGCTTCTACGATGCCATTGTAAGAAGCGGCTATCTCTTTTGAAGGCGGAGGAGGTCTAAACAACTTTTCTGGAAACCTTTCGTCAAGCAACGTGCTTTTTTCAAAAGCTCCCACGATAGTCTCGTGCCTCACATCTTTTACCCAGGAAGCATGAAACCACCACACTGCATCTCTGATACTGATCGGAGGATTATGCAAGGGCTTGAATCCGGCAGCCTCAATATTCGCTTTTAGCCTGATAGCTTCGAATTGTGCACAGAAAAGACGCTCATAGTAGTGAGCCTTGGCCTCGTATATGATACCCTGAGCAAGGGGCTGGTAAGCGCTTGTCGACTTTGGAGGAAAAAATTCGATCCTAATGTTTTCAGGGGGAGGGTCATCTGCAACAGCCACTTTATGTGCCATAGAGCTGTCCATGAGTAAAAGCACCTTTCTTGCCTGCCCAATATTTTTGTAAAACGCCTTCAACCAGGAGGACATAATTTCCCCCGACATCTGAGCTGCTTTGTTTGATTGCCAGACCCACTGATTGTGAAAAAGATCGAAGTAGGTGAAATCCCTCGGAGTCATAGACTTGCCTATGAAGTGGAGAGGGAGCTTATGAGAACCATCTCCATTTGTGCAAAGTGCGACAGTGATTTTGAAGTTCTCATCTTTATTTTCCGACATTGGGGTTTCTTTGGCCCCGCTCGAGGGCCCCCGTTTCCAATATAGCACGCTTTCATCCATATGATACACATCTTGAGGATGGTAGTTGCTCACAATGTCTCTGAGCTTTTTTACGAGTTTACGCGCCATTTGAGCCGAGGAAGGGGCCTTGCCAAGATGCTCTTTAGATGAGATCTTCCACCTGGATTTGAACTTAAATAGCCAGCCGTTGGACCATAGAGGGGCGGGTAATGTTTCTCCCGTGTCTGGATGCATTTTAGCTTCAGGGGACATTGCGTCCCATATTTTTTTGGCGGCTTTCATCAACGAGAGTTCTGTGATCTCGGCCCCTCGGCTCTCCTCGCCAATCTGCCATTCATATAAACACCGGTCCAAAATAGGCCATCTAGACTGAGACCTGCGAGACTGTTTTTCGTCTACTTCTATGCCATCTAGGAAATCATATGCCTTCGATAAAGAACGAGAGATGGTCGATCTGGCAACCACTTTATTTTCCTGTTCCGAGTAAAGCGCCCCGATTTCCGCCTGGGTCAATTTATTTGACCGGAAGAGGGCTCGTATCGCTTTTCTGTCCTTGTTGTTGAATCTGCCCGAAGATCCGCGTGGTGCCATCTTTTATTTTGAATCGTTGTTGTTGTTGATGACTGTTTTTAAAAGATGCATAAAAAGAATCTTGGTTTAGGCTACATAAATGAAAAGCTAACGCGTCAGGTCGAGGATAGTTTCTGTTATATTGATATTGTTTTGAGCCTTGATTTAGAAGGACGTCTTCGGTGTGCGCGCCCCACTTGAAATGGAGCTTTTCCAATGAAAACTATAATATTGCCTAAGTTAGTTTACACAGGCATTATATATGTGGTGTTATATGGGGAGTCTTTTTTATGTTTTTTTGTTTTTTTTTTTGAGAAATCTAGCTACACTAAAAGCGGTCTTAAGGAGGAGAATTCTCGCCAACAAGAAAATTGCTCAATTTTAGCATTTGCCGGCTGGGGGTGTCCGCCGAGGGGCGAGCGCTATGGTAAAGTCTCAATGTGCAGGATAACTCTACATTTTCTAGGGCGAACAGACACTCACGCGAGGTTCCCAATAAGCGAGGGTCGGATTCGGAGAGGATCTTTAATAAAGCCTGGCTGCAAGCCTAATAAATGAAAGACTGTCATTGGAAAAAAATACCAGCTCTTTTTTCAAATCATCTTCAATCCTCATTGAATAATATCAAATCGTCGTGCATGATGTTTTCTATACAACATGGCTATCAAAAACGAATCAGCGTTATGATCCGCGTCCCTGTTGAGACGCGTCAGTTGTGCATATCATACATCAACGCGTTTACCTTTTTTTAAATTAACAAGGCACAATCCTCTTCAAGTCGGACATTTTTTTTTCTCGAATCGAAAAAACAGATACTTTTGCTGTAAATCAAGACCTCAAGATGTCACAAAACGTTCTTCGTCCAGTTGACACGAACATCCCGATCCCCTCCCAATCGGGCTCTACTGGAAATAATGAAACACATTCCAGCGACATAATCCCGGGATATTTGATCCCTGAGCCTCGAACGAAAACAGGAAACACCTTAGGGCCCATTTTCCGGTTTGGGCTTTTCAAACGAGAAGTCGTCACGGACGCAGATGGGAAAAAACACGTCATCCTGACATGTTCCTTCTGCAACATGGTGTACAAGCATGTTGCAAAGGCGATTTTGACATCATTGAAAGACCACATTCGCCACTGGCATACAGACGAACTCGCCGAGTTAAGAGACAAAGCGGTGGAAGATGTAAAGTCCAAAAAGAGGAAGCTTGAGGAGACGATTTTGGCCACCGATATCCTCTTGTATGCTAGCTTGCCCAATCCTATAGCCCAGTTACTTCCCATGGACGACGAGTGTTCTGAGCCGGGCGCCAAAAGACAAAAAACGCCAAACTCCTTGACGTGTTTGAAATCGTTCGTGGCGTATTTGGTGGACTGTGACATTCCTCTCGATGTTTGCGACAACAAGAAACTCAAGGCGTTTTTAGCGAGCGCCCAGTTGGGCCTAGACCTGGCCATTTCGGGCCTTCTGGTGACAAAATTTATTCAGGATAGCCACACTCGGGAACAGAAGAGAATCAAGAAGCTTTTGGCCGAGCACGACGGCCGGTTTGCCGTTTCTCTAGCCGAAAAAATAGCCTCGGATGGCACCCGGCATCTAGGACTCTGTTTGCATTTCATCGACGGCTCGTTTGCCCTGCAGACGTTGACGATTGGCTATGAGCCTCTAGACGATAAAAACATCTCCCGAAAAGTAATAATGGGGTGTGTTTTAAAGATCCTCTCGGAGTTTGAGATAGCAGATCGCATCGTGTCCATTTCCACGGACAGCACCGGGCTCCTGAACTCTCTTCTAGACAAATTTGCTAGAGATTCCGGGAACAGTTTGCAGGTGCCTTTCGTCAAGGCAGATATCCATTGTGTCGGGCACGTGATGAACGTAGCAGCCAAGGCGATTTTGGAATATACCTTTTTCTGGCGGAACGAGTCGTTGGGATTCATGCGCGTCGTGGAGAAAACCCTCGCCAAAAATCCAAACATGCTCGAGGTGACTTTGCGCATGAAAAGGTTGCCAGGCACGATTCGCAAGATTATCCGGGCAACACGCGAGTCAAGGCTCGTGCTGGAAATTTACGCAGAAAACGGATGGAATCTGCTGCCCAAATTAATGTTGTTTCGGTCCTTGACGTTGGATAACGACACGTCGGACAACGCGAAATGCTGGCTCTCGACGGCCACGATGATCTCCCGCTTTCTCCTCCAAAAAGCCGAAATCAACGCGTTGTTGGCAAAATTGCGTGCTCTCGACGCAAGCGAAAAGGACTTGTTGGACCTCGATGTTTTCGAGATTTGCGAGGCTGAATGGACTTATTTGGCCGCCGTGCACCGCAAACTCAGCTCTTTCCGCGGCCCCACGGAAATCCTAGGGTATTCCACGCGTGCTACCATCAATCTGATTGTTCCTCGCATGAAAAGGCTATTTAACAATCTTAGCCCTAGTTATGGCCCCGGAGATAGTAATGTGTGGCTCCGTCACGGTTCTCTGGAGGCGCAAGCCACGATCAAAAAGCACTATCCGTTGAAATCGGAGAATTGCGGGGAAGAGCTTCTCACACTCTATCTCGCTGTGATTCTCGATCCACGCACAAAACTCGCGTACTTTAGAAACAACGACGTCTCGCCCCAGTTGACGGAGAAGGTCATGACCCGGTTCCGGGAAGTTTATCGCCAGTACAAAAGCGAGCATTCTCGAATCTGCCCAGACGAAACCAGGCAGATCTCACGTTACGGGTCTGACGACGAAGTGGACGACTACCTTAATGCGGGAAGGAAGAGGTTCGAGTCTGTTTCCGAGTACTACGAAAGGACAAAAAAGCGGTTTCCCGTAATTTACCGCATGGCAAGAGACTACCTTGCGATCCCCGCCATGTCCGCGGCCTCCAGAGCATTGTACAAAAAAGAAGAGGATGGCAAAAGACGGCATTTGAGCACATTTTCGTTGGAAACCAAAAGCAAGCTGTTGTTTCTCAATTCCATTGGGAAACTCCCCGGGGCCGTGAAGCCAGAGAAGGGTCCAGAGGCGGGCTTAGTCTACGACCAGATGGATTTCTTTCACGAAGAAGACACCGATTTCGACAGAGATTACTACACGGAATCTGACCCTGACTCGGACGCAGTGGGTGGCCAAGACACTGATTAATAAATGACGGGAGGCAAAACCGCTGGTCACGTGGTGTGGAATAGCACGAGGGATAGACATGCGGCCAGGGAGATCTGAAATGGATCTGCATTTACGCGATTCTATATGTTGCAATTAGCTACCTTCACAGCTATAGTGTGAGATTTGGATCGCTTTTGGAAAACCGCGAGGCCACTGTGCGTTACAACTTGTCGCAACATGCATATCTTGAACATTATGAACATTATGACGTGTTTTTAATACTTGGGGATGTCGAGTGATTAAAATGAAGCAGTAGAACAGCGCACCGTGAAGTGTTATCAGTGTGTCTGACGAAAGGTCCTGTAGACGGCAGAAGAAGAGAAAAAAAATACGGTTTCATCTTCAGACTATTGTTCTCTCGATCTGGTGCGTTTCTAGAGCATGTGCCCTTTTGAAATGATGCTAATTAGTAATGAGATCACGATCACGAGTATTGGTATGCTTCTTTTGCAAGCAAGCCTGAAGATAAATTGCCCAAACAATTTATGGATCTTAAAATCAAGAAGAGGGACAGATCAAGCCATTCCGAACTGCTCTCCTAGTTAGTTTGCTGGGCGGATAATCATTGATTAGTATTTATCAAAGAAGGGCCCGCATGTAATGGGAACGGAACGCCTCAGGTACGGGAATCCAATAGGGGCAATAAAGACAATCAAGCTAACAAACCTCATATCTGTATCAAAGCCTTGATTCTCATGGCTATCAGATACACCAAACCACTCGCTAATAGAAAAGTTGCTCTACTTATATGCGACCTCTTCTTCGAAATCGCAATTTCAGATATAACTCGTATTAGGTTGAGACATTGTCCTCACATACGAGATGCGGCGCACGCCACCTGCGCGTTAATTCTTACTTTTTGGATCGGGCGGTTCCTGTGTTGATGTGCAAAAGAATTTCACACTTTTCGAGGCGGACGGACACTCAGGCGAGGCTCCGAATAACAGAGGGTCATGGTGGGGGAGGGTCCTCAATAATAAAAGCCGTGACTGCAAGCCTAATAATTTAAAAGTCGTTCTCTTTTTTTATGTTTTCTCTATAAATAATTGTCGGGCTTATACGAGTACCCTCACAATGTCGTGCATGATGCTTTTCATGCACTATGGCTATCAAAAACAAAGCAGTGTTGTTATGAACCGCGTCCCTGTTGAGACGCGTGAGTTGTGCATATTTCATCGACGCGTTGACGTTCTTACCTTGAATTTACAACAAAGCACAAATATCGTCAACACTTTCGGGCATTCTATTCTTTAATGGAATCGAAAAAACAATTATTTCCTATTGGTGTTAGTCAAAATTTCTTCAGACACTCTCCTCTAGCCCGAGATGTCACAAAGCGTTCTTCAAAAAATAGACCCAAACACGCTCTCCTCCAAATCCGGTTCTATTGAAAACTACGATACATATTCCGGCGACATAATCCCGGGTTACTTGATCTGTGGGCCTCAAACCAAAAATGGAAACACCTTAGGGCCTATTTTTCGGTTTGGTCTTTTCAAACGAGAAGTCGTCACGGACGAAGATGGGAAAAAACACGTCATCCTGACATGTTCCTTCTGCAACACGGTGTACAGGCACGTTGGGCACGCAAAGTCAACAACATTGAAAGACCATATTCGCCATTGGCATACAGATGAACTCGCCGAGTTAAGGGACAAAGCGGTGGAAGATATAAAGTCCAAAATGAGGAGGCTCGAGGAAACGATATTGCCGACCGATATCCTTCTGATTGCCCAAGTGCACAATCCTATAAACCAGTTTCTTTCCATGCAAGATGAAGATGCTGAGCCAAGCACAAAAAGACGGAAAACCTCGAATCCCGTGACCTGTCTCGAATCGATCTTGGCGTTTTTGGTGGAATGTGGCATTCCGCTTGATGTCTGCGACAACAAGACACTAAAGGCCTTTTTAGCGAGGGTGCAACCTGGCCTAGAGGTTGCTATTTCGAGCGCTCTGGCGTCAGAATTCATAGAGGATAGTTACGATCGGGAAGCCAAAAGAATAAAGAAGATTTTGGCCGAGCACGACGGCCGGTTTGCGATCAGTCTTGATAGAAGGAAGACCACGGGTCGCTCGAAGCATCTCGGTCTCAGTTTGCAATTTTTTGACGGCTCTTTTGCGCTCCAAACCTTGACGATTGGCTTCGAGCCTCTAGGCGATAAAGACCTCTGCCGCAAGGTGCTCATGGAGTGTGTCTTGAAGCTTCTTTGGAAATTCGAGATCGCAGATCGCATCATGTCCATTTCCGAGGACAGCGCCGGGCTCCTGAAAACTTTTCTCTACAAATACGCAAGAACTGAATTTACGACCAGGAGCTTGCCTTCCTTTAGAGTGGATATCCATTGCGTGGGGAATGTGATCAACCAGGCGGCCAAGTCCATTTTGGACTATACCTACTTCTGGACGAACAATTCTGTGGAATTCTTGACTTCTGCGGAGAACCTCCAGCGAGCCAATCCATCGATGTTTGGGTTGACGGTCCTCATGAAGAGGTTGCCAGGCACGATCCGGAAGATCATCAACGCAATAAGCGAGTCGAACATCCTCCATGCTCTTTATCTGCAAATCACAATAAGACACACATTCTCTTTGTTGCGGCTGGGCAGCTTGCTGTTGGATAACGAGACGTGCTGGCTCTCCACGGCCTCGATGATTTCCCGCTTCCTTTACCAAAAAGACGATATAAACGAGTTGTTGGCGCAAGTACGTGCGCTCGACGCAAGCAAAAAGGACATGTTGGGTCTAGATGTTTTTGAGATCACCGAGTTTGAATGGAGGCACTTGGCCGCCGTGCACCGTAAACTCAACCATTTCCGCAACGCAGCCAGAGTTTTGGGCTACTCCTCGCGACCCACCATTAATATGATCGTTCCTCGCATGAAAAGGCTCCAAAGCAGTATTGCCGTCCCCATGGGCTGGAGCCCTGAGGAGGCAAATCCGTGGCTTCTTGAGGGCACAAGGCAGGCGTACGCGACGACTTTAAAGTACTATCCGTTAGAATCGGATAATTGCGGGAAAGAGCTTCTCACGCTCTACCTTGCGGTGGTTCTCGATCCACGCACAAAGCTCGCGTATTTTAAAAATAACGAGGTCTCGCCCCAGTTGATTGAAAAGGTCATGGCCCGGTTTCGGGAAGTTTATGGCCGGTACAAAAGCGAGCACTCTCGAATCTGCCCAGGCGAAACCAGGCAGATTTCGTCTTATTATGACGACGAAGTGGACGACTACCTTAATACGGGAAGGAAGAGGTTCGAGTCGATTTCCGAATACTACGAAAGGACAAAAAAGCGGTTTCCCGTGATTTACCGCATGGCAAAAGACTACCTAGCCATCCCAGCCATGTCTGCGGACTCTAGGGCATTACACAAATACGACGAATATGATGGAATATGGCGTGCGAAGACGGTGTCGTTCGAAACCAGAAGCAGGATGTTGTTTCTCAGGTCCGTTGGGAAATTCCCCGGGGCCTTGAAGACAGCGAACACTTCAGAGGTTGGCTTGGCGGATGGAGACCCTAGTCTCTTTTCGTTCAACAGCGATGAAGACACCGATTTCGACAGAGACTACTATGCGGAATCTGACCCTGACTCGGACGCAGTGGGTGACCAAGACGCTGGTGAATAGATCCACAACAGGACCTTGAAAGGGGGTTATAGTTTTGGATACTTAACATGAAACAGTAAGATTTAGAATTCTGAATTAGCGGCGGGCTTATCTTTATCCCCCGGTGACGCCGGGTTGAAGAATTAACAGGTTGAATAAATAATTTCCGGCTGAACCGAAATGCGGTATAACTGAGAGGGACAGACTTGAGGCTTGTGGATTTAAATCGAAACTGCATCTAGACGACTCTGGATGTTGCAGCTAGCTATTTCTTAAGGAGTACACAACCAGATTGGACGGTTTCGTCTTGTGATTATTGATTTCTCTCGATCAGAGCGTATGCTTGCCTCTGGATTTGCGCTAATTGGCCTTAGAATAGGGGTACGATAACGGGCTTTTGCAACCGATAAGAGCCGGAGAATGCATTTCCCACACCTTTGCTTATCTTAGACTCCAGGATAAGTTCAGATGAAGCCGTTTCAAATTGCTCTCCTAGTCAATATGCTAGGCATATGATTCGTTGATAACATTTGTCAAAGAGGAGCCCGCAAAAAGTGGGAACTAAACGCCCGGAGTACAGAAGTCTAACAAGGGCAATAGAGACAATCATGCTAACGGACCTATTCAGATCTGAATATACATACTAATGCATTCATGATCGGCCCACCTATAAGGCGGCGAACAAGACCCAACAACTAAAAAATTGTGTGATGAAGGCCACAATACAGCCGCATGGGAAATATGACAGAGAAAAAAAGCTTACACCTCTATCGAAGCCTTGGTCTCCTGATTACCAAAAACAGTAAACCCCCAAATAAAAGAGTGGCCCTAATTCTTTGTGACCCTCCTTCTATGTGACCCTCCTTCTACATGACCACTTCTAGAAATGGCCATCTCGGAAAAACTCGTATCAGGGTGAGACATTGTCCTTACATACGAGATGCGGTGCGCCACCTGCGTGGTTGCGCTTGTGCGTTTTTATTTACTTTTTCTGTCTGAATTGGGCCGTTCCCGTCACACGGAAGATGTGCGCCGGCAGCCCGGATGCGGCCTTAGTTCCGTATAACAGATAAACATTACAGTGGCAACGCGGCAAGCAGCAGCATGGAGGCGCGAGCTGAACCTAAAAAGATAAAAGATAGCTAGCTTCACGTTTTTTTTTTTGGAGATCATTAAATTTGAGTTTCGTCTGGTTACGTCTTTCGGTCGAGTTGTTCTGTCGCCTGAGTTTTTGATATTTTTTCGTCTGCGGTTACTCAGATTGTTGTCGGTTGCTTGGTGACCACTATTGTTCTTTGATCTCACTGGCGGTTATTTCTACTCTGGACAGAAACCAAAAGCATTCTAGCTGAATATTGCCGAGACCCTGCTATATCAAAGTTGCATCAAGTTACACAGAACCCTGTTTTGCAGAATTTTACCGATCTTTGCACAAATCTGTCACATTTCGTTGTACTCACTAACCCACAATGTCAGTTTCTGATCTGAAAGACTCAGAGACGCCATCGCAAACCTCGAAATCCGTCAACGAGTTTAACGACGGGCGCAAGATTCCGCCTTATGCGTGGAAAAAGTCGTTTTCGGACTGGTGGAACCAGTCGTGGAGCAGCAACTATTCTGATAACAACGTCGAAACCAGGCTTCTCTCGTTTTTGCTGTTTTTCCCCAAATCGGACGGCCAGCGGCAAGCGCAGCTCATCGACACGGATATCGGGAACGGCAACCATATACACGAATTCTACATTGAGAACAATGCCGAACCGAATGAGGACTCGGCACTTGCTTCTAACCAGGTGAAAGATATCGTTCTCATCCACGGGTATGCGGCGTCTCTTGGTCTTTTTTTCGACAACTTTGACCGCTTGTCCTCGATTCCGGGCGTCCGCGTGCACGCCATTGACATGCTAGGCTTTGGGTTATCTTCCAGGCCTCGATATCCGAAATTCAAACACGGCACTGTTGCGGAGATCTACCAGAACGAGGACTGGTTTATTGACTCGATCGAAGAGTGGCGCAAACGGCGCGGAATCGAGAAGTTCGTGCTCGTTGGCCACTCTTTTGGCGGCTATCTTAGTTGTGCATATGCGATGAAATACAACAAAAAGAGGATGGACGAGGGCAAGCAGAGCATGATTGAAAAGCTAGTACTTCTCAGCCCTGTTGGCGTCGAGCGCAATGCAGACTCGCTATTGAAAAACGAGAGCCAGCCGCTGGGCCAAGTGTCGCCCTCCGAACAAGCGAAGGAAAACTCCACCGTGCCAGATTTGCAAATATCACGGGAACTCACAAGCAACCAGGAGGATATCGTGGCGGGTACTCCATCAAAGAAAAGCAGCGAGACCGCCAGCAATGGAAAGTCTAGGGTTGTTTCCAAGCCAAAGAAAGAGGACGAGGACCAGTCCAAATCTTACGGGTATAAAGTGTTCACCTGGCTCTGGGAGAAAAACGCGTCTCCGTTCGCCCTCGTGCGCAAAAGCGGGCCCATCCGGTCCAAGATGATCTCGAGATGGACGACGCACAGATTCTCCCATATCTACTACACAGACCCGCAAAAGTTTCAGCACATTCACGACTACTTCTACCGGATATTCAATGGGGCCGGGAGCGGCGAGTATGCTATCACGCGGATCTTGGCCCCCAAGGCGCTTGCGAGATTGCCGTTGCTCGACAGATGCCCCGAGAAGTTTGTGAAGATGAATCTCCCTACGTTGTGGCTTTACGGAGATAAGGACTGGATGAACAGAGACGCGGGCCAGGAGATGGTCAAGGAAATCAACGATTTGTGCGATTCTGAGGGCACGCCGCAATTGGCCAAGTACGACGTCATCAGCAACGCAGGCCACCACTTATACTTGGACAACCCCGATGAGTTTGCCGACACACTTCTCGGCTTTTTGGATATGGACAAGAGCTGACCGCAGGTCACGTGACCAGCGGGCTCGGCACAGGTTATACACGTAATAGAATAATCAATTGGATTACAGGAGCAATGGTGAGCGTTTTGCTGGCGTGATTGTCAGACCGATATCGTTTTGTGAAAAAAAATGTGCAACCTGAACTTGCACCTATAGTTTTAGAGTCAAAGGATCATGAGCACTACGATGGGAACAGGGCCAGTAGGAAGTATTCAAATGGTGCAGAAGACACAGATAGAGAAAATCACAACAAGCTTGTTTTTCCACTCCTTTTGTCTTCTCGTGCATAAGTTTTAGTATTGTGTGAAAAGATCGAATCTGGTACAAGCGTACGTCAATTATCGTATCATGAGGATCCTTATAAAGTTCATGGGAGAGAAAAGACATCCGTATCTTTTCTTACTCCTTTTTCGGAGAAATCCAATTACAAAGAGAGGATAGCGATTTGATGATGAAAACGACTTCCAAACAAAAACTCTAGAAAAAACCAATTCAAAAGCAGAATACGGTCTTTGCATCTTTCATTAGATGCCTTGGTCCGGGTCGTGTGCCTGCATGAAATAGAGAAGCGAGACAGTCCCGTAGGTTATCCTTTTCTGTTAGCGCCCATCAACCACTTTTGCTTGAAAAAATACAAAAAGACACTGCAAAATGTCCAGCGAAGACGAGCTCGTTCTGCTTTTCAAGAACATGGGCTTGGCCGAAAAGAAGGCCGTGGAAATCACGAAAAACAAAAAGGTGTGTGACGCATTCGTCTCGATTCTCAACGAAGCCAACATCGACTCGTCTGTAACCGACGAGAAAAAACTCAATTTGTTGCAGAGTTTGGCCGTAGAAAGCAAAACCTTCCAAAACGACGAGGAGCTTGCAAAGAGACCCTTGGTGACCGCGGCCATTGTAGACGGCAGGTTGAAAACGCCTTTGCAGCTTAGTGAGGCGGTTAAATACGTCAGAAATGAAGGCCACGCGGCCACAAAAGAAGGATTGGAGACCGCGGCGGGGGTCGGGATCGAGTTGACACGTGACGACGTCAAGGCGGAGATCCTCAGGTATGTAGAAGCCCATAAAGAGGCGGTGGAAACCAAGCGGTACGCCGGAGTGCCTGCGCTTTTGGGAGAAACGAAGAAATTGGACAGTTTGAAGTGGGCGGCCCCCCAGTTGTTCAAGCCCATCATCGACGAGATCGCCGTGGAGCTTTTCGGGCCCAAGGACGAGCGGGATGTGGTCAAAAAGGAGAAAAAGAAAAAGACGCCTGCAGCGCAAAAGGAAACGAAAAACACCGCCCCTGTGGCGGCCCCAGAGAGGTCGATGTACACCGAAGGGTTTTTGGGGGATTTGCACAAGCCGGGCGAAAACCCGCAGGCATACCCCGAGTTGATGAAGGAACACTTGGCGTTTACGAAAGGGAAGACATTCACCCGATTCCCGCCTGAGCCCAACGGGTTCTTGCACATTGGCCACTCCAAAGCCATCATGGTCAATTTCGGCTACGCCAAGCACAACGGCGGCCATTGTTACTTGAGATACGACGACACCAATCCGGAAGCCGAGGAGGAAGTCTACTTCAACAGCATCCGGAGCATGGTGGAGTGGTTGGGGTTCGAGCCCTGGAAAATCACCTACTCGTCCGACTACTTCGACCAGTTGTACGCGTTGGCGGAAAAGTTGATTTCGGTCGGAAAGGCGTATGTTTGTCACTGTACTGCGGAAGAGGTGAAGGCGCAAAGAGGCATGAAGCCCGACGGCACGCTTGGAGGACAACGGTTCCCCAGTCCTTACAGAGACAACTCCGTGGAGCAGAACCTAAAGGAGTTCCGGCAAATGAGAGACGGCCATTTCAAGCCGGGAGAAGCCACGCTCAGAATGAAGCAGGACCTCGAGTCGCCCTCGCCACAGATGTGGGACTTGGTCGCGTACCGCGTGTTGGACGCGCCGCACCACCGCACGGGCGACAAGTGGCGCATTTACCCGACCTACGACTTCACGCACTGTTTGGTCGATTCGTTCGAGAACATCTCCCACTCGTTGTGCACCACCGAGTTCCGTCTTTCGAGGGAGAGCTACGAGTGGTTGTGCGACGCGTTGCACGTGTACAGGCCCGCCCAGCGGGAGTACGGCCGGCTCAACATCACCGGCACCATCATGTCAAAACGGAAAATCGCCAGGTTGGTCACGGAAAACTACGTGCGGGGCTGGGACGACCCGCGGCTCTTCACGTTGGAGTCGATCAAGCGCCGCGGCGTGCCCCCCGGCGCGATCTTGTCCTTCATCAACACGTTGGGCGTGACCACGTCGACCACCAATATCCAGGTCGTAAGATTTGAGAGTGCCGTGAGACAGTACTTAGACCTGACGACGCCCCGCTTGATGCTTGTGTTGGACCCTGTCTTGTGCGAGGTCGCGAACGTGTCGGAGGACTTTGAGGAGCTTGTGGAAATGCCATACAAGCCGGGGGCCGACGCCCAGTTTGGCTCGCGCAAGTTGCCTTTCACCAAGCGCTTCTACGTCGACAGAAGCGACTACAGGGACGACGTCGACAAGGAGTACTTCCGGTTGGCGCCGGGGCAACCGGTCGGGTTGATGAAGGTGCCGTTCAATGTCAGTGTCAAGGAGGTGGTCCGTGATGCCGAGGGCAAGATCGAGAAGATCGTGGTCAACTACGACAACGACGTGAAGAAGAAGCCCAAGACGTACATCCAGTGGGTGGGCGAGAAAAACAGCAAGCCCGTCAAGGAGGTGCGGATCTACAACCAGTTGTTCAAGAGCGAGAACCCCGCCGCTCATCCAGACGGATACTTGAAGGATATCAACGAGGACTCCGAGGAGGTGATCCACAACGCGATGATCGAGGCCGCAGGGTTTGCCGAGATCGAGACAAAGTCGCCCTTGAACGTGGGGATCGAGGGGTCCGAGTTCAATATCCAGGAGAAGAAGGGGCCGGAAACCGTCCGTTTCCAGGCGTTGAGAATCGGGTACTTTTGCATGGACAAGGACAGCAGGGACAATGTGGTATTGAACCGAATCGTCACTTTGAAGGAAGACGCGGCAAAGAATTAATAGACGAGTATATTAATGTGAACGAGAGATATCTCTAATGTGAACGAGAGATTTCTTTGATGTTACTCGGAGTACTTTCAACCGTATCAATGACTATATACTGGCTTATCTTCCCAGAGATTTGCCTCGAAGTGTACAGAAACTAGCTGGTTTCTTTCATGCCGACCTAAAACGGCATTGATTAAGTTTCGCTATCTATTCAAGTATTAAACTATGGACACTTTGTTTCAAGCGTCTCAAGCATTCCGGACTTATACTATCTGGCATCAATACACAGGACAATCTCCGGAAAGCCCCCAACTCCCCCACCACAACCCCAAGACCATGGATTAGCAAAGAAAGGATTAAAAATATGAAATGCGGCAAAAGAAACTGATACGTATCAATTGATCTATTTAGCAAACGCAACGAGCCTTATTTTTAAAATAGTGAAGATCGAAAAGGGAGTTCCACAGTGCCCTCAGACTCTGTGACTTTCGTCACCTGATTGAAAATGAAACAAGCTTTCTGACTAATTTAACACACGCATGCCACACGCAAGCCTCCTCCTCCAAACTGCTGATGATCATTTATTTGAAGGACCGTACTAATTGCTTCACCTTGAGACTGACCTCTTTCGTAGCGAAGCGCGCCTAGCGAAAATAGACGATCGAAAACGACTAACATTATTTCGACTGCAAACTCTAAGTTCTTTTCAGTTTTTCTTATAAAAGATAGCTTTTTTTCCCCCAAATCTACCAGAATTCTGTCTGTACTACGTTGAAAGCGGCAGGGCATTTGATTCTTTGATCCAGCCCTGTTTTTCCTCAGAAATTTACAGCCAATTCCACGTCCTTCGACCGTTTTTTTTGGCTGTAAATCCACGCCAATTCTCGTTAGCCGCTGGCCCCACCCCCTGAGCGCGGAAGCCCGCTTTGCGCCATTTAAGGGCCGTTTTTTTTTTTGTCGTTCTCACTGGAGAGCCGCCCTAATTGCCGCGGGTTGCAAGCCACCAAGCGTGCCCGCGGGGCTGAATTTTCTGCTCTTTTCTTGGATATTCGCCCTTGGGGATTCGCTTTTAATCCCGCGCTCTTGCTCACTCGGATTTCTCCATTTTCACATTACATCATACATTCAAACTTTGCAACGACCTCCACCCCACATACACACTCTTTCTCGTCCCCTGAAACTTCCGTTGAAGGATCACTAAGACGCTTGAAACCTTGCCGAAACATCAGAGAGTGCAAACAAAAAATAGGAAAGATCTTCGTGCGAAACAGTTGGTTTTTTGCAAGTGACTAATCGATCCAGCGGACTCTTCCATCCAAGAACCCACACACCAAAATGGACCCTTCGCAGAGCCCCGCCCACAAAGTGGCACCTAGCTCTCCTCGAGCGCATGCTCTAAAAGAAGAGGCCCTTCCGGCTGACACGCAGCTGGCACAAATGCAGCCCAAGGCCGAGCAATCATCTGTTTCCAATCCGACCCTGGGGTCCAACCTAGCTACGGTGCCATCGCACTTACTCGACCCACACCAGAAAAACTTCATCACCACGAAACACACGAGTGGCCGCGAACTGCCTCTTTATTTCGACAACATCCTGCCTCAAACAAGCCACACCGGCCATGTGCCGCAGCCTGTGATGTCCTCGCTTCTGTCGATGTCGCTCACGCAGAAACTGGCCCTGAACCAGCAGAGGGACCCTGCCAATACTTACGCCGCGCCATCGTGCCTTCTCCCCACCCCTGTGCGCCCCACGAATGCAGTGCTTCTTGGCGACAACAGGACGAGGGGCCAGTCTGTCTCGTTTTGTGACCCTGACGCCTCGGAGAAAAGCCGCAGATTCACCATTTCTGCCCAGCCGCTGAGCGCAAACTTGACCTCCGCCAGTCGCCAGGGCTCGTTCCAGGCTGCGCCGCAAAGGAAGTCTTCCGTGACGGGCGAGCATCACCCTGGGCCTAGCAGATCCGGCTCGGCACTTGCATTCCAGGTTGCAAGTCGTTCTGACGCACCAGGTCATCCGTCACACTCGTCTTCTCGAGTTGAAAGCCCACTACTGGTCGACTCGCCCTCTTACAACCAAGCGTTCAGTCTCGACTCACGCTTTTCCCCATCGCCGCCTCCATTGAAGACTCAGCATCTGTCTCAAGGCCCGTTGAGGACATCTCCTCTCACCAACAACGGGCACGCAACTTTTTCTCCTGACTTGCCCCCTACATTGTCCGGTCGGAGTTCCAGACAAGGCTCTGACGTCGGCACACAACCCATCTCGATACTGCGTAAAAATTCGCTTCCAAAGAAGTCGAATAAGACACTCGTTGCGTCGCCGGTGGGCCCGCCAGTTCCATTCCAGCAGTTTTTGCTAAAGGAAGACGACAGGAAAGTGCATATCTTGCTAGCGTGCACTGGTAGTGTTGCAACGATCAAGGTCCCATTGATAATCGACAGGCTATTTCAGATCTTTGGGACGAGTAAAATCTCAGTTCAGTTGGTTGTTACGAAATGCGCTGGTCACTTTTTAAAAGGGTTGAAGATACGAAAGGATGTCAAGATCTGGAGAGACGACGATGAGTGGGCTAATTTCTCCGAGTGGAACTTAAACTCTACCACCACCATCTCCACGTGTGAGCCCAAAAAACAAAAAAACCCACACGAGAAAATGATCTTACATAACGAGTTGCGAAAATGGGCTGATATTATGCTTTTGGCTCCTTTGAGTGCAAACACTTTGGCCAAAATTGCTCACGGAATTTCAGATAACTTGCTCACATCCATTATTCGTTCGTGGGGTGTGCTTCTGGGTGTCGGCGGCCAGACTGCCTTCAAAAAGCCTATTTTGGTTGCCCCTGCAATGAATACATTCATGTACACGCACCCTTTGACCGCCAAACAGTTGAAGATTTTGGCTTCGAACGAGGAAGGGTTTGGAATGGAGGTTTTGAAACCTGTGGAGAAGGTTTTAGTATGTGGCGATATCGGTATGGGTGGTATGAGAGAATGGCTGGATATCGTGGAGACGATGAGGAAAAAAATCAAAGCCATCTTCGCCGAAAGACAAGCAGCAGAGGGCGTCCCTTTGTCGCTCGATGAGAGGGATGATGAAGACGGCGATGATGACAAAAATGGCAACGACAATAGTGACGATGACAATGATGATGACGATGACGATGACGATGATGAAGATGATGACGACGACGACGATGAGGAGGAAGATCATGATACCACCAACTCTGGTGAGGGAGGTGATGACGGTATGTTTGGTCCAGCTGATAGCGATGATCAGAGCGCATCGCGAAAGCAGAGTTTATCTGCGAAAGATTCAAGGATTGGTTCAGGAGAGCATAAAACAGCCGGGTTGGTTGGGCTTGAGAAAAAGCAGGATGAGCTCAAGTACAAGAGCAAGGGCAAAATGTTGTTTCAAATTCCTGGCGATCACAATAGCGATGATATTCAAAGAACAATGAGCCCTGTTAGCGAGGAAGCTAAGTTCATTCTATAATCGTAGCAATCGTTAAAGCATTGCTTGCAAATAGTGACCGAATTATGATGAATGGTGGAGCTAGGGACTAAGACTCAGAGGAAAACAGCTTATACTCTTCAGCAAGGTGAAGTTTTTCGTTTTCTCTCAAGAACGGCCCAATGAACTGTACATGCTCGAGATCCCATTCTTCGAGCTTGCCGAGGATTTCTTCTTTATCGTCTGCGTTGCTTAATCTGCTGATCTCCTTGTGGTGAGAAATCTGCCTGAAGACTTCAAGGTTATAAAGCATACTGTCCACCAAATCGTCGACTTTCGTGCTTTGTCGTTTGATTTCCAAAACCAGTTTCAAGGAAGCACTCAGGAGTGTTGGGCCCATGGAGGGGAAAGTAGAGGGCAACTTATCAGTGAACGATGATATGTCGAATGGGGCACTTTGCGGAGCTTTGAGCCAGCTATACAACATGCTTTTTCGATAGCTCTTCGATTTGGACAGCAAGTAACCTTCTTTGTCCAAATAGCGCGAGAGCCAGAAATTGACCATTTGGCTGGCGTTCATCGGGATCACTACAGCTCGGGCGTAGTGTTTGTTGTTGGTTTGTCGCGCCGCAAATGCAGAATAGAGCATGTGTTCTAGCGTGAAATTGAGAAGGACGTTGGGTAGCGTGGCCTTACTTGATCCCGATCTCGTTCTCTGGTTTTCTATAGTGATGATGTTGGGCACCCACAGGCCCGAGATGAGGATGTTGTCCACTACGCTGATGGCCAATTTGGCCAAATACGCTTTTGAATCGACTAGAGAGCCCTCGTCAGTGTAGTCGGGGGTTCCGAATTCGTCGTGGAGATTTAACACCATCCAGTCTTTGATATCGGCTCGTTTCCGCACATAGGAAACTTTGCTGTACGAGAAATTCTTGAGCCCTACATCGATGGAAAGAACGTTGAATGGCCCGCTCGGCTTGTTTGCTATGACGCCATCGTAAAACTTGCCTGAATCTGCTATTGCGGCAAGACGCGTAGCCTTCGTGAGCCCTGTTCTATAGCCGCAATGAATGGCCACCCTTTGAAGGTCTTTGATAATGAGCCTATTCATTCGAGGCTTTTTGTTTGGATCTGGGTGTAAACAATGCAAAGGGCCATGCGCGAAAAATGTCTAGGGCCTGGCTGGGCTGGGGCCTGGGCGTGTGTGCTGCCCAATATTTCTTATACTAAGTTGTGGAGGAGGGAGACGGCCATCGATCAAAATATTATAATATTGCAATGAATGTTAAAGCACGCCTGTGCCTGAAATTGTATTTGCATTAAATGGGAAGAGTTACTTGCTTGACTGAAATCTGACTACGATGTGCTCTAGTGTGTGCGACGCGCATTTATTTCGAATGTGATGAATTCCATTGGCTGAAAAACTTCTAAAGTAAGCTTGGACACGGAGTGATCGGTAAAACTTGACAGAATGATGATGTGAAGCGAGGGGATTTAAGAAGTCGCCCGAAGTAAGATATATACGAAGTTGCGCTGAGCTGAAACAAATCCTGGAACCTGAATTATTTATTTAACAGTTGAAGTGACGCGTCATAAGTTCAACTGAGGCAGGCGTGGCGCGTCGCAGGCCCGGGTGAATAAAGTATTTGGAGCGCAAATCATTTTGAAATGATCGATTGCCGCGCTCTTTGTAGTGAAATAGAAAAAATTGCAAGAAATTGGATTTTGTCGAAAACCCAGAGCACTAAATCAAAGACGGGTGTTACAAAACTTCGCAAGGTGGAAACTGCAATCTGAAAAAAACCTCGTAAACTCCAGTAGCTTTTCATGACGTGCGTGTCACGATATCCACCACTATCAGCTCACGACCAGGTTTTTCGAAATCTTGTAAAAGCAATTTGAAGCTCTTGATAATGGAAAAATGTGGAAAAAGAGTGTGTTGATGGCAAGGGACCTGAAACTTCATTCAGCTGTCCACAAATATGAGCAACCGTATGGATCTAGTGGTGTAATTAATAGCTACTAATCTAATCAGCTAAAAGATATGTCGCGCGATTCATTGCGTTTGATGAAGATGTGGGAAAGACAAGCACGACAACGACGCGTTGAAGCGCCTTCCCACAAAGAGCGAGAGCCAACTGGAAACAAAACTAAAACCCAGAAATTTTGGGTCGAGCAAGAATGTTTGGTCCGGTTCGAGTTTGGCGGTAAAAAACCGCCATGTGGCATCCACGATCCGGCATTTGGTGCCCGAAAGTATTCTTAGTGCGAGATAAGAACACCAGGAATTGCTTGGCGTTGTCTGCGCCCCTTCCTGTACACTCCAAAAATAGATGCCAGTTTGACTGATGCCCGATTTCCCGTGAAACGAGATTCGCAGTGAACATAGGATAATTTCGAAGCATACAATCCTTTCTTTTACCTACGTAATGTTTATATTTTGCAGAGTACACAACGTGGGAATATTAAAGGGGCGCATGCATACCGACCAAAAAAGCTTCATAATGTAAGGAGGCTTCGATTTTGAAAAGAACGAGCGGCTGGCGCGCAAAGCCCTCGCTTCTTTCCGAATATTCCTCCGCAGAACAAAGCACTATGCGGGGCAAGCGGGAGAATCAGCTGACGAAGGGCAGCTCCAAGAGTAAAAAAGGACAAAAAACAAAGATGGGAGTTAGCGGGATGTTCTCTCAGTTTTTTTTTGCAATCGAAAAAGAGGTGGCGACACAACTGTTTTGGATGTAAGGAGGAGACCAATAAAGGAGTGGGTAAACGGAAATCCGCAGCCATACGCGACATGCATTTTCCATACATGATGGAAATTTCTTATCAGCTAAGTGAAAAAAATTATGTAAAGAAAAAAGCTCCATACTTCAACTGATGATGGTTCACAAAGTCATGAAAACACTGGGAAAATTAGTTTGTCATCGGCCATCCAGTGGGTTATTCAATAAACTAGATTAAGTTAATCGCTGCGCTCGCGGGCAGAACGGTATATTTGGAACACGACTCTTGATCTTAATATAGGTCTTTTTGCATCAAGCAGACTTTCGTCAAATGAAGGCCTGGCGCCCACATGGTGGCAATACATAGATTGAAGGGATGGTCATGCGAAAAGTCCTAAAACTCGTCAAGTCAAGGACCATAGCAAAACAATGGCCAAGAAAACTAGCGAAACCCCGTGATCTGCTAATCCCGTAGATCCAATGTTCGGACCTATAATGAAGAGAAGCAAAACTCGGAGATTTTGGAAGATGGCTTTACATAAATTTCTTCTTGTAAATGCTTGCTAAAACGAAAACATGTTGTAAGGCAGTTGTAGAAGGAAGGTCTACTCCTTCTCGTGATGAGCCGTCGCAGATAGCCCCTTCTCGCATCAGACGAGCAAGAATTTTCATTTGTTTACAAACAGAAAGAAGACGTCAAAGCACGGTCAAACAATTCAAAGGGAAACTTGAATACTGTCTTCAGCTCTCTCCATAATGAGGTTTTGTGTTATCGAACTTAATCATTATTTTAAGAAAGGATCCTATTTGTGCCACCCAATCAATCGTTAATATCTCTGAGAGTAGGCGATTCAAGATCTCCCGGCTGAGACCGACGGCGCTATCGATGCAACACTTCCGTGTCCCATATTATTTTTTGCTCTTTTCGAAATTCCCCTTCTTAAAATTCTCCTTTTTGCTCTACTTCGTCGAAGGAAATATTGCTGGAACTGACTTCTTATTTAGTCTGCCAGAGTGTGGCGCTTGTACTTCGCGGCACCTATCTTTTCTTCTTTTCGCTCGATTGGTGCATGTCTGGGGCGC
>JAKUBE010000060.1:0-39423 GCA_030674755.1 Metschnikowia henanensis | reverse complement strand
TTTGCATGGACACGACCACCACCGACTGGAAGTACAAAAACAACGACACGGCGTTGGTGGCAATGTGGGATGCCGCGTTCAGGTTTCCAAACGTCGACAAAACCGCCGCGATCAACAACCCGAGCCCCGCAATGCACGCCGTGGCCCATTTGATTCCTGTTTGGGCCACGGTCTTTCCGTTGGAAAACGTGCTTTGGAGACACGACAAAAGCTCGCCCGTCAGCAGATCGTAAACCTGCACCTTGACCACAGCGTCGATGTCCGGGACCGTGTATGCGATGCCCGGGATTTCCCGAACATACAGCTCGGAAATGTACTCGATGGACTCGACCTGCATTGTCCCGGGGTATATCGGGCAGAACTGTTTCCAGCCCAAGTCGCACATGTCGATGTTTTTGTTGATGATGACAAACCCGTATGCGTAGACTTGCACGTGCGCCACCACGTTGGCGGAGATTTCGGTGACCAAGTCAAGCGAGTACTTGAGCGACCGGTCGTCTGGATTAAACGTCACTTCGAAATACGAGGGCGAGATTTGGGAATTCGCCATGCATGTGACTAGGGAGGTTGCCGAGAGCGAGCGCTTGGCAAATGCGGGCGCCAAGAATGCTAGCCATAGAAGCGCAAGCAACTTCATTATAAGGGTGAGCGTGAACTCTGAAGAATTAGCCACGCAAACGACGGGAATCTAAAGTGTATGGACTCTCTTCTGATCAACAGGAAGGTCTAGGTATCGCCGCTATCGATATACGCTAGAGCGGCGCTGTTCGGGTTTTCTATGGGGTCCACGAGTTTGGTTTACCCGCCTGCCTCAGATGGTGGTGCGCTATAAACAAGGATCTCGATTCAGATTCGGACTCACACTTGGCGCTCCAAGTGTTTGAGTAAGAAGGGTGCACTTGAAGTGGAGGGGTCGAATATACGCAAGCCAGAGCGAAAGGACTTGGCGGTTGTGGTTGTGGCAGCGATGACGAGGAAAAAGCCAAGAAGTTTGGACTTCCAAACCCAGAATTCTTGCAAGGCTTCCGTGGGCCGAAATTAATCTGATCCTGCGCGCGCGGGAGGCCACGCCAATGATCTGACAATGGGGGCCCGAAAATTTTGCAGGTAGACGATCCGTGTGCAGTGCCCCATT
The DNA here is from genome assembly GCA_030674755.1 of Metschnikowia henanensis. Taxonomy (NCBI): domain Eukaryota; kingdom Fungi; phylum Ascomycota; class Pichiomycetes; order Serinales; family Metschnikowiaceae; genus Metschnikowia; species Metschnikowia henanensis. The sequence continues at coordinate 38,288 of JAKUBE010000060.1, read as the reverse complement.
CACGCCCGCGCGGCCTCGGGTAGACGACGCAGGTAGCCGGGCAATAGCCGCGGGGGCCAACAAAAGAAACCCACGGGCCACGTCCTTTGTTTGCGCGTGGCCTGCACATGGCCTGCGCGTGGCTATGCACCATGTGAATGACTTTACACTGTGGAAGCCGGGCCACCCAGACTGTTGTCGGTGAGGGCGGTTCATGGGGCGTGAAATAGCCAGTGGCGGCGCACAAAACCTAAATCTGCATTCTGATGTTGTGCCCATCTCCCTTTCCTTTTGTGTGTGCCTGAGCCGCACGTGACATCCAGAGGCTTTGCCCGACCCCTTGCGCGTGCTGCCGAGCGCGTTTCTTTTGTTGTGGTCGCGTCAGATCCGAATGAAGCCCTTATGCACGGTTTCTCTTTCCCTCAGTCAACCAAAACAATCCTCTCCACCCGCATCAACCAGACACCGCGGAATCTCTATATATGGTACTCTTCCAAGCGAGAGTTCTCAACGTTGGCCAAGATGTCGTCGCCCCACACGTGCCGTATGACGTCCCAGAACTCCTTTGCGTAAACAACTTTGACGCCGTATTTCTCTGCGAAGTAATTCTCGGGCGACCGGTCTTCAAACACCGCCTTGGCGTTATCCTTCAAGAGCCCGTTCAAGCGGCCCGTGTCGTTGACTTTGTGCACGTATTGCTCGAGAATGTCCCTTCTGTTTTCGCGCGGCACGATCACCTTGTCGATCTGTCCCGTGAGATGGGCACCGAGAAGCTTCTCCTTCAATCCACCAATCGGCAAAACCAACCCTCTCAAAGTAATCTCACCCGTCATGGCCACGGTCGAGGGCACGGGTCTTTGTAGAATCAAGGAGAGAAACAGAAGCGCCATGGTGATGCCGGCCGACGGCCCGTCTTTCTGCACTGCCCCGCTAGGAACATGCATGTGGATCTCCATTGCATTTAGCGTTTTAAGGAGCGCTTCCGGGGCCTCGACGTTCAACATCCGCCTGTACAACGCGTTCTTGATGAACGTCAACCCGATCTTTGCGCTTTCCATGAGCACGTCTCCCAAACGGCCCGTCATGCTGAGGGACGCCTGGCCTTTGCCCTCGAAACCAATGCTCTCAAACACTAGCACAGACCCAGACCCGTCTGTGTTGTAGGATAAACCGTTCACCACGCCGTGGCGACTGGCCATCACAGGAAGCTCGACAATGTCGTTGCTGAGGCTTGGAAACGGCATCCCTAGGTACTTTGGCAAGTCGTGCTCCTCGACCTTGGGCTGGTACTGGCGCCGCGGGTCCGCCAAGCTCTCGGAATACTCAACGGCCTTGTACCGGCACACGGTGCCCAAGCTGCGCTCCAAATTGCGGACGCCGGCCTCGCGGGTGTAGTCGAGAACGAGCCGCTGCATCACGTGCTGCGGGATTTTGACGCCGGCGCCGTCCACAAACCCGTTTCTCTTCATCTGACGCGGCAACAAGTACCGGCGGCCAATGACGAGCTTCTCGCTGTAGTCGTAGGCGCCGACGTCGATCAGCTCCAAGCGGTCGAGGAGCGGGCGGGACATTGCGTGCGGCTCGTTGGCCGTGCATATGAAGATCACCTGCGAGAGGTCGATGGGAAACCCAAGGTAGTGGTCGACAAACTGGCTGTTTTGCTCCGGGTCCAAGACCTCCAAAAGCGCCGCCGCAGGGTCGCCGCCCGTCTTGTTCCCGCTGTTGTGGCCGCCCACAACCTTATCAATCTCGTCCAATAGGATCACGGGGTTCATGGCCCTTGCTTTGCGGAGCGCTTGCACTACAGAACCGGCCATGGCGCCCACGTACGTCCGGCGGTGGCCCCGGATTTCCGACTCGTCGCGCACGCCGCCGAGCGAGATCCGCTGGAAAGCCCGGCCCAAAGTGGTGGCGATGGATTTGGCCAACGACGTTTTGCCGACTCCCGGCGGGCCGGCCAACATGAGAATCGGCGCGCGGTTGTGCTTGGAGGCTCGGATGGCAGCGGCATGGCGGCCCGAACGAGCACGAGGCTCGGCATCACGTTCCCCTGAGTTCTGGTCGCCTTCCTCGTCTTTCGGCGTTAGGGACCCGTCTTTCGGCGTTAGGGACCCGTCTTTCGGCGTTAGGGACCCGTCTTTCGGCGTTAGGGACCCAGCTTTCGGCGTTAGGGACTCCTCCAGACTCGGCACGATGATCGACTCGCCATTCGTCGACTCGCGCGTGAACTTGCGCCGCTCGGCCTCCTGCTGCCGGCGGCGGTCCTCGTCGGCCTGCTGCATTCCCAGATCCCGGTACTCGTTTTCGGCGTTAGCAGCCAAAAGCTTGAGCACCACCAAGTACTGCACAAGCCTTGTTTTCACGTGCTGCAACCCGTAGTGGTCTGCGTCCAAGCGGCGCCGGGCCTCGGCGATGTCGATATCTTTGTTGGACGAAAACCGCGCCACGTGCTTGTCCCAGGGTAAATCGGCGACGATCTCCAAATAGTTGCGGATCACGTGGTAATCGGCGTTCCCCGGCGCCGCGTTCTTGATCCGCCGGAAGTCTTTTACAAGGAGCCGCTTGCTGTCTTCCGAAATCGACGTGATTTGCGGCAACTGGGCCGTGATGAAATCTGCGATTACGCGAAGATCGTCGTCGTCTTCTGCATCGCCATTCTGGAATTTTTCACTGGAAGAAGCTCGGTTTCCTAAGGGCTTCGACGGGCCAGAGCCAGAACCAGACCCCTTTTGCCGCCGCACGAGCTGTTTCTGGTGCTGTGGCCCCAAAACAGGGCCTTTTTTCGCAGTCAATCCTTCCAAAACCACCCGAATCGACTTCAATTGGTTAGCCACAAGCGTGGCCTTTTGTATACTAGACGCCTCGCCATGGAACCAGCGGGTCGCCACCGCAGAGTTGTCGGCCACGGCAGCAAAAACCGCGGTCATCTTGTTCACCAAATCTACAGCGATTTCAACGCGTTCTGCAAGCGTTTTGGTGCGTAAAACACGCAATTTTTCGGTGTTTGGGAAAGGCACGATCGCCACGGTCAAGTCGACGACCCGCAGAAACTGTAGGGCCAGGACCGGGCCCGCGGAAGAACTGCTGGATCCGCATATTTTCTGTAACGTTGCATACGCCTTGTCAAAATCACGCAGCCCTGCCAACTGGATGAAGAGGGCGTTGGCCAACGGGTTCAATGTGAGCAAATCGGGCCTGGCGTCTGTGGCAGAAAGCGCCGCTTTGTACGTTTCCAAAAACGCGTTGATTGACGTGAAAAGAGCCGATGTGGCCGTTTTAAAAGACGCGACATCTATCCCTGATCCATCCATGGTTTCCCGCCAGCTAACGGCAAACTCCTTTTCGGTCGGCACCGATTTATCCTCCCACCCCTGCCTTGCACGAACCATTGCTTGAAAGGTGAGTTTTACTGTGTTTGAGTCATCTGAAATGCCTACTATCCGACAAACTGTGGCTGTTTTCACGGACGCCGGGTCAGCGGAAGGGGCTATTTTCGACATATTTGGGAAAATCGCCACCACGAGCCACTCTAGGTCGGCGGGTAACGGTGTTTTTTTGTCATTTCCAGACCCTTTCAGTGCGTGTCCATATTCGGAGCTCTGAAATTCAGTGATTCCCTCAATCGCCGCCTCGGAAAGAACCGGGAGCCCCGAGCCGGCGGTATCGAAATCGTATTCTGCCAAGACGCTTTTGATCACGGAGACGTGGGCGGTTTTATTTCTGTAGCGGGCTAAAAAGGCAGCGGCTTTAAAGCGGGGGAACGAGACGTTATAGAGGATTCCGGGTAAGAGAACAAGGGGCGAGTCGAGCGTGTACAGCGGCAAGACGAAGGCTTGTGTATTTCCAAGGTGTTTAGTCATTTTTTGGGTGATTTCTGGGTGATTTCTGAGTGCTTTTGGGTGCTTTTGGGTGCTTTTTTGTGGGGTTCTAGGGGAGCTGAAGATCGGTATGTGCTTAGTATTTGCGCAGTGAGGGTCTGATTCTGTGAGGCGGAGGAATACAGTGAGAAAGTCTGGGGAAGCAAGGGGAGATCTTCTCGGATTAGACCTGGTTTGTTTTGTTGAGGATTGAGAAATATTTGAATTTATTTATATGATCGGGTTCTGCTCCGGTCAGACAATACAATTTGGGAACCTTTTATGATTGATATTCTTCTTCTCGTGTTCTTTATCTGGTACTTAGAATATATCTTGTGGTGACTCAGGCTCGAGCTATCGGCGATAAGCACAGCATGCGGAGCCTCGGCCCACATTTTACTGGAACGGGAAGGCCGGTGCGCGGCACGTGATTTTGACCGATCCACCGTGGTTCAGGCGGTGCTTTTTGGAAAGTACTTTTACGGTGAATTAGCAGAGCGATAGATCATATTAGATATCAAATCGAGACTTTTTAGCTTTTCAAAATCCTTGTTGGTTTTTGTTTACTGATAAAAGAGATGTGCTTTGGCTGCCCGCGAGAGGCTGCGTCATGCGCTAACAAGGTCCACGACATTTTATTGAGAAAGCCTTGAAGAGTAAAATCAGAAAAGATCTCCTTTTTATTCTTTTGAAGACGATTCAAGAGGTCACTGACTCATAACATTGGGTGCTTGTGCTCTTTTCTCTTGGTAAAGTAGCAAAGAAATCAAGTTGTTCTTTTTGCCAAAGATTGGTGTTAAAAGTTGTCTCAACATAGTTAATTGATAGCTCAACATTTCAGCCTCAATCTTTGAAGTCTTGATATAGTGCATTGACCAAAATGACTTATGTGAGAGGGAGAGCCCAGCCGGTCACATTTTGCTCTATGACTTCAATCTGAGTTTAAAACAGCACATATCTAGCTTCGGAGGATTATGATAAACTACTTTCATCACTCTCCTTATATTCACATTCATTTCAACAGTTCTTCTATGAAATAACCAAACAGCTTTTCCCTTCTCAGCTGGACTACTAAATAAGTCTGTTTCTGTGATTGCGGCGCCTTCAGAAATCTGCTTGAGTAACAGCCTTATTCCGGTGACAGCCGGTTGTTTTTTATTGCGTTTTCGGGAGATATTTCTTATAGTCAAATGACCTCGCTTGCTCTGACTCTTCACATTTATACGGAGGTGTTACAATCTTGCAGCCAATAAAGAGCCCTTCCTTTTATCCTTTGAAACTCTCAGCTACTTTCCCTCACAAATCTGGGTTTGACCTAGCAAGAAATCTCAGGGACGATCTCAAAATCACAAAGTATATAGTGATGAGGCTGCTTTGATAATCCTTTCGGAGTCTTCTCTTTCTCACTTACAACGAGACTCACAAACACTGATCAAAAGCGCATGAGCCGGTATAATAAAAAAAACAATTAATTAAACCTATATAGCCTACGATGTTTTTGGATTTTCTTTTTTTGTTCTTTTTTTCTTTTTTCATGTCCCTTCGGACTTTTCTTTATCAGCATGATTGGAACATTTCCTTTACTCAAGGAAAATCCAGTCATGCGGCGCTGCTTATAAGCATCACTCCAGATGGAAGCGCCAAATTCTGAACATCGTCGTACCCTTTAATAACCGAGCTTTCAGGAGTATAAGGCGAGGACTGAGAAAGCTGAGGCATATCCCACGAATCAGTGAAATCCACGTTGCTTCCAGCGCCAGCCTTACTTCCAAGATTCTGAATCTCAGTCACTTGAACATTCTCTATCTTTTCCGGTCCCTTAGCCTCTTGGATTTTCGCCCAAAGCTTCAGGACCTGCGAGAAAAGGTATCTGTAAACATCATCGACGACGCTGATCAACTCCTCAAGATCGTCCAAAGCCCGCTTGAAGTTGGCTGTATGGAAGAGATCCATGCGAGTAAACAAGAGCTCCAGAGCACTCAAAAACGCCTTGAACTCGGCGGAAATTGAGGAACCGTCTCCACAAATTTTGCAGAGCTGCTTATAGGCGTCCGAAATCTCCATGCGGCTCAGAATTGCGTTGCCCACAAGCCCCATCATAGGGTCCATATGGTCAATAAAGCCCTTTTGCATTCTGTTCACCGCGGATTGGATCGTGTTTAAAGTGGCACGAGACATTTTGAGAGAATCCATCGTAACAGACACTCTAGCACTTGCTTCAGCTAAAGCCTCAGCGCCATTGTCGGTCTGGTCGAGATACTCAAGCACAATTGCAAAAGCATTTCCCAGGCCACAAAGCGTGTCGAACACAAGAGAAGTTTCGTGTCTGATTTCGCCCAACCGCCGACAATAGGCCAAGACCTGCTTCTGAGCTTCCAAAGCGCAGTTGTCAGAAACAAACTGGAAAGATTCTTTGAAAACAACCAAAGCAGATTCCATGCTCGCACCAGGGTGCAGTTTGTGTTGTTCCACCAAACTCTGGCATCTGGCCACCGTAGCCCACAACTCGAAATCCAAGGCCTGGGTAATTTCAAAGGAGTGAGGAGTCATCAAGTCTTCGAAAGAAAGAAGAGAAGGGGGCGAGCCCGCGTTCTTGGCAGGCTTCAAAATTCCTTGCTCAAGCTTTTTAATTTCCTTGGTCTGACTCAAGCGAGACATCCAGCTAGAGGCCGGCCGAATAACCGAGGCGTTGCTGGAGAAAGTGACTACTGCCTTCTTTTTCTTCTTTTCCCCCATAATTTCGCCCCATTTTTGGTTTGCTAAGTCAAGCGCAAGACGGTCGAATTCCAAGGGAGCGCGAAGTATCGCCTTTGCATCTTTAAGAAGCGAGAAATCGGCTCCTTGAAAGTACTCCTTTCTGAATTTGGCGCAGCCAGCAACCTTAGAAACCCCAAGAGCATCCCATAAGCTGACTTGAGCCAGCACGGGTTTTTTCAAGACCCGCAAAAGAGGCACACACCGTTGCTTGAAAGATGAGCGTGACAGCAACACCGTGGATTTTCTCTCGATAGTTCCTGATTTGGTTGTTGGCTCAGAAAGTTGAGAAGACTCTGGAAGTTCAGGAAATTTCAGGCCGGATGAAGCGGCGGCAACTGTATTTGAAAGTGGTTTAGAAGGAGGAGTCAAAGTAGACTCAGCAACAGCTGGAACTGTCTCTGGAAGCTCCAATAAAGCTCCAGTTTCTTCCACCTCTGAGTCCTCAATTATTTCCACCTTCTTTTCAATCGCACCATTTTGTTCTTTCACCAGCTTAAGCTCCTCCTCAAAACTACCTCTCAAGCTGTTGGAAACAGAGGCTTCAGCGGCAGAAACCTCAGGAGCCGCATCCAGTTCCTTTTCAGCCTCTGACCCATTGCCTGTATCAGGCCAGCCAAAACGCAAAGAGAAACTCTGAGAACTGTCAACCATATCCAACGGCCTAAAAGGAAGCTCGCCGTCGCCCATATTCTCCCAGTCATCGAGATAACAGTCGTCGTTGCTGCTGATGTAGCTAAGCTGTTTTTTGTCACCCAAAGGACTCTTCAAAACGTCATTAGGGCCGTTTTCTAAACCAGAAGAATGGATGCCAACTGGCTGTGTCTGAGGCAAAAGATCCTGTACTTCTGACTCCTCTTCTTTCGCAGAACTAGCCATCGAGCCCCACTCGTGAGTCCCAGTAGACTCTATTGCGCTTTCAGGAGCCTCGACGAAATAGTTTTCAGGGTCATGGAGAGAAATGTCGTCGTTTACCAAAAGTTCCAAGACGTCTTCATTATTAGCCCCCTGGTTACTCATAGAGAGAAGAGATTCTTCAGGGTTTGGGACTTTTTCATGAAGCCGGCCACACGCGATTTTTGCCCGGGGAAAATTATCTACCCCACTAGGAAACATTCCCGAAATTCTCTCCTCAAGAATATTTAATTGATCCATGCGCTTGACCGTATTCTTTTTCTTCGCACCCAAAGGCTGCGCGCGCATCTGGTCCTGCGCACTTTTTGTCTCGGCTTTAGAGCCACTACTTGTCTCGTTTGTTACGCCGTACTTTTTGCGAACCCTGGCTTTTTCGGCAAGGTAATGGTCGGTTCCACCGGGCCGGGCCCTTAAAGCCTCGACCGGATCAACGGGTCTTTTCCTTCCCGGACATAAGCCCTCCGAACATGTTTCCGCTAGCTGCAGGACGCCGCTCTTGATTTGAGCAACGGCGGTTTTTGCAGCCGGAACCCCGTGCTCGTTTATGGCAGACACCAAATGAGCCACGAGATTTTGAAGCCGGTTGGGGTTTTTGCCGCCAGCTTCGTTCAGGGGGAATTTGGAAGTCGTTTTTTGCACAGAAGTGTCATTTTTCGTGAAAAGCAGCGACATCACGCCGTGCTTGTTTGCCCCCTTTTCCCCCTCCGCTCCTACTTCGGTCTTTGTCTTACTTTCCACCTTTGTCCCTCTCTCTGAAGAAGAAACTAAGACATATGTCGCTTCCTTTGCAGAAGGCTTCAAGGAATCAGCGGCCCTGTGAAACTTAGCCGCCGACTTCTCACAGAAAACACGGGCTCCAGCCCTTAACCCGGTGTGTTTTCTGTTCGTACTGGACAATCTCCAGCGATGTTCAGCCAGTTTAGGTTCTGGGCCGGCCGGCGCCCGTTTTCGGGGAAAAAGCCGGGAAATCAAAGGCATTGTTTGAAATGGCTTGGGTGTGTTATGGACCTTCTCGGGGATTGTTCTGGGATGCTAAATGATTGTTTTCACGTAGCGGCAACAGAATATCTGGGAAGAAGTGTGGTACGGGAATTCCGGCGGAAATCAGTGAGAACCGCTGGTTATAGCCTCGCACGCAGCGTAGGGGAAAACAGCGGCATTGGGGAAATGAGGGTTTGATTTCGGGGGTCTGAGAAATTTCGGCATACCAGGATCGGGCATACCAGAATCGGGCCTCTGTTGAGTTCGAGCAGATTGCAATTGAACGTACAGGAGGCGTATTAAAAGAGCGCGCTTCTCCATTCGGTGGATCGAAAAGAAAAGCGTTTCGGGGCCTTGGTAGATAAAAAGCTTAAAAAATTATAACGGAAAGTTTGATGGTGGATGGAAAACGCTTGTCTTTTTTTGTGTAAAATACAAACAGCAATATTGTTTGGCAAGGGTGATTTCTGGTGTACTTATATTTCTTCATGACGACGGTGCTGCACAGACACTCGCCCTTTATTCTCGAGATAACTAGTTAGATTGTTACAAGTGACTTCTCTGCACCCAGCTATTTTCAGACCTTTCTGGAAGTCCAGCTTTTTTTCATTAAGTGAGCCTGTGAATCTTTTTCTGAAGGGGCACATTGAGTTCTAGGGAGACTTCTTTTAGTTCAAAACTTGGCTCCAGTATCGCGGGCTCGTTTTCGAAGCCTGAGCTGTATTGGCTAATTTGTCATCATGCATGTTTTGGCTCTGGGTTTACCAGGCATATGCCAGCTAGAAAGGTAGTATGAAATGAGAAGTAGCTGATCTATCAGGGCTTGCTGCATATATTTTTAAACCTACACATGCATGGCTCAATTTTCGAACAAGCATATGTCTGCAGACAGCTTAACCAGATAGATAGTTTAGGGAGCAGTTATAGTCACTGCAAGAGTTGTTAGGTCCACAGTTTATTTTCCCAAGATCTTGGAGCTATGAACAGGTCCCTGAGACTGGATAGAAGGATCTGAGATTGTTCGTTTGTTGGATTGTTTACATAAAGCTGGTACTTGCCCAGACTCGTCTTTCCAGGCGGACTAATTCATAAAAAAGACTTGAGGTAACTAAATGCTTGGGTGAGCATTTTTCCGAATTCTCTCTTCTTGACCGCAAACGCTTCTCTATTTTAAATCAATTTTGAACTGTTTTAAATTAGACTATGAACTAAGACTGGTTGTTTCTTTTCAATCATACTGCCTCTAATCTGTAGCTCAAGCCAGAAGATGCAGTTTTCATAGGGCCTCGCTCCTTTTGACAAGCTTCAACTGATACTCAGCTTGTTCACGTGAGTGTCTAATTAGGCGAGGCCAATTCATTGAACTCGGCCAAATTATTTATGAGTATGCTTCTGCTTTCAATAAATTTGCCCTTTCTCTGTAAAGAATTTTAGGCGTCAATAAATTTGCACTGGAGGAGGAAGGATCCTAGCACCCAGATCTCGAGGACATTGCTAGGCTGGTTTTGATACTGTTCACAACTTAACTTTGGGCTGGTTCTACGGCTTTGCAGCACTTACAAACTCGTGTATTGTTGCTAACTTCAAACACTTAGTATTGATGAGTTCACTGACATTCTTTAACCCCAAGGCGTGTTTCACTGACTTGCATTGAAACCATGCGCTATAAGCCACTCAGCATCAGCACTATTATTTCTGGTCATTTGACCAAGAGATACAGTGTTTGCACGGGCTATTGCTCAAAGTCTGCTAAAAAGGAGCCCCTGAGTTTATTATAGGTATCAATGGTAGAAGAAATTTGGGCCCAAGAGTGGAGTATTATCTTTTGCGTTTCCAATCATAAAGCTGTAAATCCATCTCACACTTTGAGGAGATTTGACACTGGTCACTCCATGCTACCAACTAAAGATCCAGGACACTCTCCCATGCGCACAGCAGCCGTGAGACTTTTAGACCCTAGATTATTGTTGTGGACATCTGACCGAGGAAGTAAATCTTCAAATAGCCACTTTACTTGGAGGGTCGCTCGAACGCCTGACTGGCAGTGCCATACTCAATCGATATTTTCTAAGAAGTTCCTTGTTTCATACGAGTTGTCTTCGACTTTGGCGTGGTCAGGGCTCTGCTGAACATTGATTACTGGCTGCGCAGGGTCTCGCTGTATTGTGATATCAGAGATATTATCGTATGTTGATTTCAGGCTCAGACAAACTGTTTGAGACGGAAGTGACCACAGGCGGAAAAGAGCAACTAGCCCTGGGAATAGAACCCCAGATTCTAGGACAAAACCCCATCGAGAAAAGTCACCACATCACCCCAAAACAGACGCCGACTCTAAATCAAGTCACTTACCCAAAAGTTTGACTTTACATCCTCATTCCTCTTTCGCGTAAACCCTCAACCCTAAATCCCGCCTGTCCTCCTTCTCGCCCTTGTCTCACTGCAAAACGTCCTTCAAATTCACCTGGCCCGACCCCCGCGCCAACGGCTGGGGCTGCGTCTCGCTCTTTTTCCAGCCAATCATAAAAATCACGTTGAACGTCGCTGGCACCGTCACAGAGCCATCGGGCATCTTCTCCCCATGGAGACTCTTGCAGATCTCGTTTGCAGCTAGCAAAACGTCGCGCGGAAGCGTGTGTGCACGCGCTAGCAAGCTGTTCTGCTCGCCCATGGCCTGGAGGTCCGTGCACATTGCCACTAGATCCGGATACCCGCCCACGACAATATCCTCGGTATCAATGGTCAACATACTGAATCCTGCACGGTTCAAAAGACTACCCACGTCGTTCAAATGTACGAGCGGCGAAACCCGCGGCGACATCCCGCCGAGCCGCTCCAACTCCGCTAGTTGCAAGGACGTGCGGAGCTCATAGAGCGTGTCGCCGCCGAATATCGTGCCCATGAAAAGCCCGTCCGGTTTTAGCACCCGGTTGATGTTGGCGAGCGCCTGCGGGAGGTCGTTGATCCAGTGTAGCGATAAGTTCGATATCACGCAGTCGTACTGGTCATTATCCTTAAGTTCAGGCGCGTCAAACAGCTCTTCATCAGCCACTACTCGATGCAAAGAGCCTCTGAAATCTCGGTCAAAAGGCTCGCTGGCGTCCCGAAACAAAAGCGGCCGCAGCGAGTCGAGCATGACCAACTCGCCGATTTTCAGAAGAATCCGCTCCTTGTCCTCGTCGAGCTGTTTTGCAGCACTTATATCCTCGGAGCTTGCGTCTTCCGCAGCGGGTGTTTTGGTGCGTAGATTCTTCAAAAGATTGCCCAGATGGGCGCCGAAATCAAGCGTCCGGGTAAAGTCCCTTGTGATGAATGCTAGCCGCTCGATTGTGCGCAACGAGACCTCGTCCCGGAGGAAATCGGCCTTTCTAGAGCCCGCCAAGTCAGTTACAGGCGGCGCCAGTCTTTGCACGAGTTTAGCGGCACGGTCAAACACCTGGAACGCGGGTTTGGTGCCGCCCAGAGCCGTGGCGAGGCGTCTTGAGAGAACGAGAGACATTTAAGAAAGTATTTTAATTTGTGTAGAGAAATACTGGGGCCTCTAATATCCAATAGAAGAACTGTAGTACTCGCTGAAGGCCCTGGAGTTTTCGGTGCGCGTCTCTAGGCCCTAGGCCCTACAGTAACTTAGAGGGCAGAGCACAGAGGCTATAGGTGTGAGGGTAAGAGAAAGAGAGGAAAACATGCCGTCATTAGTTCCACGCTTTTATCGGTTTGAGAATTGAATTGAGAAGAAATTAGCTACAGGGCGTGTTTTATCGAGTCTCAGCCCAAATATCTCTCAGTTCCAGGGAATTGCACTAAATAAGACACGCTATATATTTCCAGAGGACGTCGGTTCTGTGCGCAGGCGAGGGCCTAGGGCCAAAAGGCACAAGAGCCTCAGTCATTTTAGAAAAGAATCTACTGATGATACTACAATTCATTGACCGGAAATGACTCTTTTCGGGATGAGAGGCTTAGAAGTGGATAGTTTGTAGCTTACTGACTCCATTCTTTTTACTGAAGAAAAATATTGTGAATGAACCGTGGAGATAATACGGCCATTTCTTCACCAAAGCTTAATTGGGTTGCGCGGCCCTATTCGCAGAACGTTACCGTTATATTCTTTCTTTCTTTCTGAGTGTATACTTCCGTCTATTTCCTTTCTGCTCTCTTAATTTTCTTGACGTTCTAAATGCCCCTCCTCCTCTCTCTCGATGAATTTGCTTACCTCAATCACCTAATTTGGACTGTTTAACGACTTCGACTTTATCAGAAACTGGTTCCTGATTCTCGCGCCTCAGGCCCGGCCTAGCCTAATGCCGAAGGCCGGATGATATAATACTTTTTCATATCCATTGAACAACACATCACACCTCATATATACTTAAATTGGGCCTATTTCATTCATAAATCTTGAATGCTTAATCACCAATGGATTTCATAAAGAGAATAATACACCACTTTCCCCTATTTTCACACTCCAATGAAGCCCCAGTTTTGCCCCATCGCATTGAGTTTTGGGCCCTGGGGTCTTGAGACTCGCGGCCCTAAAATGAACCGCGTCTTGGCTGGATCACCATTTTCACTAATCGGCAAAAAGAGCTCATGCTGGTGCCCAAAAGAGCGGCCGATCTTGCCAGAAATGCCTCCAAGCGTTTGGAAAATACCTCGGGAAAAGAAATCTTACAAACTCCCACGAAAAGGCTAACTGACTCTGCCCCAAATGGTGCCCCAAACTCTCACTTCAAACCCACTGAACAGGACTCAAATAAAATATTGGACGAGGTAACCTCGATGTTTTACGGCCTAATGTCGTCTCCTGTCATCAAGTACCCCCTCCGCAAAATCGAGTACCTAATATACAAAAACACACACGCATGCAAATTCCGAAGAAACGTCGAGATCGCGGCCAAAATCGACATGGATCCACTCAGATCCAGGTTTCTCAAACCCTCTTTATACCTAGCACTTCTACGACTGTTGGCAGGCGACGACGACCATACCAATGTCCCTTTGGCGCTCCAGCTATATCGAGAATTCTGCGCATTTGAATCAACGCCTCAAGAGTTTTCAGCTGCCACCCAGATGTTATATGAGAGCTTTTCAACGTGCACAGAGTTCACCCAACTACTCAGTTTGAAGATCCTTTTTCAAAACTTTATATACCCCAGCGACCCCACGCCCAATTCTGCTGCATGCTACTATGCGTGCCATATGTTGGTGCTATTAAACACGGGCCAAACTGCGCTCTCGGTCGATCATTTTATTCAATGTATGGACCGTACTTACAGTAGCTCCGAGCGAGCCATTTTCCTCCGAAAGTTGCCTCTTGGAAGACTACTCGATGCGCTTATAGCCGCCCAGGACTGCGCCTCGATCTGCAGCATTCTAAGCGAGGTTTCTGCCGCCAATTGTGCGGACTTAATCCTGCTATCAAGGTGGAACGAGATTCTAGGGTTGGCGCTCTGGAAAAACGACTACGATTTGGTCAAGCTCATCTACACGAACGTGATAATGATTGGGGTAGAGCCGCAGCATTCGGAGGATATGGTAGTGGGCGGAACTGTCCCAAAAAATAACGGATTTCTAGCTTCTTTAGGTGGAAACACGCTCACGCAGATCCTCCATACTTTGGCCACGCACGGCGACGTCGACCTGTGTCTTGAACTCATCGAATGGCATTATATACATCTTCCCATGAAAGGCGAAAAGGCTTTGACCAAAGACTTGTGTCTCCAGGTAATCCGAGCTTACTGTTTCTACCACCCTAGTCCTGGAGAACTTGCAGAAAACAACGAGGAGGACTCTTCGGTTAAAACGGTCCTTGAAGTGATTGAAACCTTTGTTTCTAAGCAGCAACACCAGCTTGACTATTCGGACATTGCAGAGGCGTTTCTGCACAAGCTCAGCACGTATCACGTGTTTGACAAAAACGTGGCCCGGGCGTTAATCATAGAAACCGCCGGCCCCGCCATTTTTTCTGGCTATGGGCCGCACGACGAGGAAAATCTTGAAGAAGAGCTCGTTCTTCGAAAGAAATCTAACCGGAATTTGCATGAGTCTGCACAGGGAAACGTGCTCAAAAACACCGAGATTTTGCGGGCGTTTGTGGCCGAACATTGGCAGCACGTGCTTGGGCAAGATTACACGAAAAGTACCAGAGTCATCTTTGTCAATTGTCTCTTATGGCACTTAGCGACGTATCAGAATACCACGGGGGTAGTGCTTGCGTTGCAGCTGATGAAAGAGATCGACAGTTCGTTTTTGGAGACGTGTCTTACTCAATCTCTGTACGACATAATCATTCGGTCGATTTCAGAGTCGCCGGCAGCCATGGCAACGGGTTTCGTATTGTACGAGCACATGAAACAGCAGAACATTCCTGTTCTGGCGCAGAATTTTAGGCATTTCATCTACTCAAGTTTGCGGGGTGACTCGTACAATCTGCTTCTCGAGTATTACGTGTACGAGTACTTGAAACAAGAGTCTGAAATAGTAAGCCCCAAGCTCATTAGCCGGATCCGCGATTACAAGAAATTGAATCAAGAGGGACACGCTTTGGTCAAGGTTCTTGAAAACTACTCCCCGGAAGTTCCAGAAAATCTCGATGTGCTCTGGAATTCTCATCACTTCACTAGACTGTGCCCTCGTTTTGCTATGTCAGATGAAGAGTACGAAAGGTTTTTCCTCATAGACCAGAGAGATAAGGAAACGCTTCAGCAGGTGTTGGACATAGTCTGACAGATTTCCATTCTAAAAGCCTCTGGTCGCTTTTTTTCGATACAAGCTTCTGGTTGCTTGTCTATTTTATAAGGCCTCTGGTTGCTTTTCTATGCAAGAGGTGCCAGATCGTGGACGGCCATTTCGAGATCCAGAGCACTGATTTCCACTTTCGTGGCGTGCAGAAATTGAAGCGTTCCGCGGGCGTGTTTCCGTGCCTGCTGCTCGTGCTCATTAAAGCTAGTCTCGTCCAACTTTCCGAGTATCGACTCGTCCAAAAGATTCGAGAAACTCGACGAGATGGTGTCGTTGCAAAAAGAACCAAGCATGGTCGAGTCCATGGCCATGCGCATGATGTGGTCAGCGTGACAAGCCAAGGGATCTGTGGCTGTAGTGTTTGCAAGAATTTCGGGGTTTGACGAGGTTTCAGGGGCCTTTTCAAAATGGTCTGAATTTTGATACTGTTCTGGGTCACTATGAGGAAGTGGGCCTTGAAGCTTTTGATGGAAATGTGAGTTTTTTCTGGACTCGGAAGTCTCCATTGAGGAAGCTCTTATCGAGGTAGCTTGGTTCGTGGCGCTGCTCAATCTAAGGGCTCTTTCTGAGGGCAACTCTATCCTATATTGGCGTATTTGCTCCTGGCTTGCGGCTAACAAATCGTCCAATGGCCCTTTTAAGGAGCTCGCGAGATCTTCCAGCAAAAACGAGTGGTCGCCGTCGCTTTCCTTATCGGAATCATAAGTGACCAATTTTGGTTGTGGAGGTTCAGGCAAGTCTCCAATATTTAGACATTCATTGAGTTCTGCTTCCTGGGAGAACTCTTTAACGTAGACCCTTTTCACTGATTTTGGATTGTTTTGGCGATGATTCAGTGACATGTTTTCGCTGGAATTAAGGAAAGCTCTACAGATTGAAGAGAAGTCACTTCAGCGTGGAGAACGCAGGTCTACAGATCTTGAAATGCTGATATTGGTGTTTACTTATTGCCTAAAAGGGACATATATGGGGCAGCGCTTAGGCGCGACAAAAGAAGATGAGCCAGCGTATTTCACAAGGTAATAGAAAAGATACTTGGTGAAAAACAGGAGGTGGGTTTATCGGGGTTACTATGCTATATTTGATTGAAGTGGGTTTCCTGAAGTTCTCGAAAATGTCTCCATAAGGGCAAGCCATAAGGCGAAGGCTAAACTTAACACCGCGTGTGGTTGGCAGCCAGAGCGTGAAGCACACGTGAGCTGTTTGCCGCACGTGATCCTCACCACGTGATCACCGCGTCACCCCTCGCACGTGCCTGTCTGAGTGGCCCCACCTCATCGACCCGAAATCACGCGCTCTGATTGGCTCCTGCGTCAGACCATTTATAAATGAATAGTTTTCAGCTGGACGGCCGTCAACTTTAGGTATCTGGATATGTACATGATGTGGATGCTCACGGTAGCATCTTCGAGTGTAAAATGATTCGAAGCTGTTTCATGATCCGTGGTATGTAAATGGCTGGAAGGCATCATACTTAGTATGATCTAGTGATGGCCTTTGAAGATGTCTCAGAGTCATCCTTTGTGGCTCCAAGGATGTCTTGAATCAGCCTGATATTTCCAGCAAAGCCAGTAGATGCGGTTTTTCTGGACATCTTGAACCATCGCCTTGTAAAATCTTCTTCATGTTGATCAGTAAACTGTTCTCTGAAGAAATGGATAAACAAGCCGAACTCTTCCTGAGCGAATATCTTAGGAAAAAAGCTGAATGGGTTGTCTCCATCGGAAAAAATCGCTTTCTGGTTTGAGAGTCTGAAAGAAGATGTCTTTGCAGTCCTTTTTCTTCTTATTGATGAAGTTTGCCTTGATGGCAAATGGTCTATTTTTTCACCTCCTTCGATTCTTGGCGATTTAGACGCTCGTCCACAACAGAGTCGTTGCCATGGACAGAATCCACGGGACAAGGAAGCACGGAATTGGCTCCCACCAATAGGAAACAAATGGCAAAGGTCAGGCTGAAAACAGAAGTGGTGACTCTGTTTCTCTGCGTGGCTCTAACAAACATTCGGAGGATTTTTTTTGGGGGGTTGGGGCGCTAATTATAGACTTATATAGAAATGAAATGGAGGCCGGAGCTCTGAAAATATCCGATTCGAGAGGAATTTGGAAAATAAACCGAACGGTGTTTTGGCTTTTGAACAGGTTTGAAAAATCACTATTAGCGTTGGGTGTGCATACAGTCGCACCCTGGGCGAGCGAGCCTCGAGTCTAACGGTAAAAAAACGGATATGGAAATGCCCTCACTGGCTGCCGGGCCTGGGCTGTGTGTGCAGGACACTTAGTCTGACCGGACACTGTTTTTTGTATCAACCAACTGCTGTTCGCGGAGATTGATGCTGCCGGATTACAAGAATCATCTCCTCTGATACTTTTCTGTCTGTGGGAAAGAATGAAGAAAAATTCAGAATGAATTGAGACATGTCCGCTGAGTCACGTGCGGTGTACGTGCAGAAGCCAATACAGTTCGGCGTAGATGACACTTATGATTGTTTGGCCTGCAATTGTTTGTGTTAATCTTCTACATGGTGAAGAAGGAAGATTCAGAGCACAACACCGGGCGAAGAAGGAGCAGCGAAATGTTCCACTTTGATTCCAACAAACGGATCACCAAATAACCAGCCACAGGGCCCTTTGAATTATTTTCAACTAAGCTGCTTGTTATAACCTCTCCAAAGTCTAATCTCGAAGGGTGATAGCCGGTAGACGGTGGTATCAGTAGAATGAACAAATGCGCTAGGTCTACGGCACGAGAGTACAATAAGTACTAGACAGCGGGTTAAAAGTCTTTTATTGCAGCCAACTGAGTTTTTATCTCTGAGTAGGATTCGTTAAGTCTCTCTATTTTATCCACAATATCGCTGACAAGTAAAGCTTCGAAGTTTCGGGACCCTACAATTTGTACTCTGAATTGTCAGAAATTAACAAGAAAGCGCTATACTCAAATGTTAAAAACAGTTACACTGAGCTTCCTCGTCCGCATCCAACAGTAACCAGCTTGAAAGACGACGATCCTTTCTAAAATTCCATCGTCCCCTTTACCAGAAACACTCCAATGATTTCACTCTCCCGAGTTTTTTTCTTTCAGCAAAGTCCGAATTTTTTCACGGGCTAATGCTACTTGAATTGAAAAATGGGTTCGCATGCCAATCGGCACCTTTTTCATTCCTCCAAATTCCTGCTCCCAATAATTCACAAGATTTGCATACAGTTCCATCTTTTGCTTATACCCGCTGATTTGAGGATCTGGCTCTCCTTGTGTATCAAATAACGCCAAGAGCCTCACATTCATTTCCGTGATACAGCTCACCAAGTGCTCGTAGGATGAGTCTAGGAAATCGTAGTGCCTCAAACTTTCGGATGTTTCCACCATGGCATAAAAAAAAGATTTAGTAAAAGCTAGCATTTTTGTTACCTCTTCACACGAACTGGTCTTTTCGATTATGGACGTGAGGCTTTTCAACTCCTCTTCTATAGGTTCGGCAACTGCTTTGAACTTCTCATCGGCAAATCCACTGACTGTGATGAATGAACGTAAGTATAAAATTAGATCCTCCAACTGTTCCTCTGCATCCCATACGGGGTCATCAAGAACGTCATAGCTGAAAATAGAACTGTCGTTTCCTTTTTCGGATTGAAGGCTCGATATTCTCATGTCAAATAAGTCTTCGGGATACACTCTATTTGTAGTGGGCAAGTTGTTTTCTTCTGAAAGTGCCACAGAGAGACATATAAACGTGAGCCCCGCTGTTATATGGGGAAGACTGATATGCTGCATCTTGAAAATTGGAAATAAAAAGAATTTGAGCAAGACTTTTGAGTTTATTTATACAGATCCGTATTGATAGAAGGCGCTAATAAACTAGGACCAGTAGTTTGGAACAACTCATTTGTTTCAAGACAAGGTGAGCTGAAGGGCAAATCACGCTAGAATTTGACAACTGATTACAGCCTTCTGCACAAATTAACAATCGGAAGGAAAGAGCTCGAATAAATGGGATTGAGGGAAAGTATCGCGGCTTAGAAATCCAAAGACTTAGAAATGAAGCTGAATTGATAGATACACTCATACATGAAAAGATGGTCTACGTGGCGTCAGACTTCACTTATTCTTAAAACGTGTGAGATCAGATTTCGTAGATGGTGGCTATAGAAGATTCCGAAATTTGCAATAACAAGTGGCGTTTCTTTCTCAATGAGTGGAAGTAGCTGATCGAAACAGATTTTGAGGATAGGAGCTTTCGAACTTTGATGGCAAGCAGAGGATTGCTAACACAGCTGCCACCAGAAATGGGAATTTTCAAGTTTAAGATGGAGATCTGATCTTCATCTCAAAATACCCAAAAGCCATAAGGACATACAGCTAGTTTCACACTCGTCCCATATTCTTCAGACACCTCGAGGCATCTTTTCATTGGGAAAGCACTTGCAATTCGCCTCCGAACTACATTATACTGAAATTTTACTTGCATATCAGCACGCGCAAGTCGAATGCCTTGTGTGTTTTTAGTGCAGTTGAGGGCTTTTACCTTGATATGTGCCTTTGGTGCTTCTGCTGTAAAGAAAAAGAACGTGGCTGTACTTTGAAGAACAACAGAAAGATGAAACATGACATTACTTGCTGTGGCTAAGAACACTCTGTTTAGTTCTGGTTGTTTTTACTTTCACAAGGAAGAAACGACAATTCTTTCCCGTGCAAGAAGTAGATCCATATTTGGTAGATTTGCATTCGACCCACCAAGAATACTTCATCTGCGCCCTCAAATCTCACTACAATCTTTATAAAAAAAGCTTTTTTGCCCTCAATGGGTCAAGTGATCTTTAGTAACTAGCCCCACTCTTTTTCGATTCAAAATTCCCCCGATTTACTTTATGAGGTTTACTTTCTACGCTTTCTGTTACCATGTCACTGTCGCCATTTCTGGTCTCATTGAGACAGAAGATAATTTCGGCGAATGGGCCACGGAGATCAGCGCCAAACTAGCGCCCAAACATGAAATAATATCCAGTCCTCATTCAATCCATACAACTTTCTCCAGAGAAAACTCTTTTCACGCAGAACGCTTGCTTTGCGATTACTCTTCCCGGCTTCTAGTCTACGTTAACTGGACACATTTTGATGCGGCAAGCTTTTCAAGAGATACACGAAATCTAGCCACCGAGCTCACAGATATTCAACTGTTAGTGCGGCGTCTTCCTTGGTGTCCGCAGCTTTCACACCAGCTTGGATTTGCTTTAAGGTTGTTCCAAGATATGGCAGAGGCAGCTCGATACATAGACCAATTTGCAACTTGTAACAGTATATATTGCAGCTTGGCGATCGGGGTTTTTGAGCTCAAAATCAGGGCGTATGCATTGTACGATTCCACCGGAATGGCGCTCAGCCAGGAAAAGGGGTTTTTGTATAAAGTGTCTCGAATGCAGATTCTTTTGGCTGCGTGGGAGCAAGAGTTTTGGGCTTTAACCAATAGAGAGCGGTCTGGGTCCGTGAAAAGGGTGTTTTCTATCCAGGCCACGCAGGTGAAAGGCATTTTAAAGGATATTCAGAGTCTTTTAGATCGGTAGTAACTCAATAGGGCAGGATGTGAGATAATTCGATATTCCGTAGGACATTTGTTCGAGAGCGCTAATGAGGAAGCTATTGTATGATGCAAGAGTCTGAAGATCGAGGGAAAATCGAAACTCAGATGTGTCTATTGGTTCGGCTGATTTGAAAAATGAAAGCTTTCGGTGATTTTGGAAAGATTCAAGCGGTGAAGAATGAGAATAATTCCGGTGTTTTGAAAGACACACTGGCGCTTCCACGTATTTGTCAAGATTTCGAGCCCACGTGTGAAACATAGATCAGTACCACGAAAAGCTAAGACCAACCCTTCGTTTTTGTAGCCCAAAGCATCTCATTCTCCAGACCTTCATCAAAATCAAATTCTTTTTTCCAAGTAGCACTTCCATCCACTGGACACCTTCCTATTCCTTCTTATGGTCAGCAACAAAGACTCTCCAAATACATCCCGTTTCAGTTTTTTTGATGTAAAATCACGAGACATGGGATGATTCTTCCTACGTTTGCTCACCGCCTTGCAAAATCTGACCACTCTTGTCTGCAGCATATCATTTGATGTTGATCATCTCCGGGTCCCCCAAATTCAAGGAATTTCTCCACAATTCTCAGAAACATTCTCCTCTACTACACAATGATCTCATTACACTTTCCCTCTGTGCTATGTACATTTATTAAACCCAAACGCTATTGACTAGAGCAGGCCGATCTTCAGGAACCCGCTGGGATACGGCGTGCTCTCTTGTTTCTTCATCGCTTGTGCCTGCAGCGGGTCCACCAAATCGATTTTCACAAGTTCTTTCACCACACGGAGCTTGTGGGCGGTGGCCACAGAGACCCTCTGATATACGACGGCGTTTCTCCGCCTGAGCCCCAACGCGGCGATATTTTTGCGAACCAAAGGCGGCATGCCAATCGTCGATCTGAGCTGCTGGATCCGATAGAGCATGGGCGTGGATTTGGCGGCGGCCAGGGGCATTTTGGTGTGGTTTGATGTGATTGAAGATTTGTAGTAGGGAAGTGAGTTGATGGATTTTTTGTATGGGTGGAGTGCGCACCCGTACCTCCAGGGAGTGGTATCGAGAAACAAGGCGATACCCCGAGTTTAATATAGACTATTTAGGGTATTTTGAGTTCTTAGGAGTGATTTGAAGTAAGACAGAAGCTTTTTTGAGCTATATTTCCATATTTGGTGCTTGTTCTTCGATTCAAGAGTTAAGGAGCTGTGGTCTTGAGCTTATTTTTTTACAACTTACGCGCAACAAGGTGTTTTCTTATCGAAGCTCTCAAAGGCTTTGAAAAAAAAGGAACTCAGTACTGAAAGACAATTTGGTATTTCTATCATAAATGCACTTATTAATGCCATGAACTGAGGTAAAGAAAAAGAAGCCCCACTTTCATTGAAAAACCCTAAACGGAAAGACACAATTTGTCCTCTCACAATTTTGGAATTATATGCACCACTGACGTGTGAGTGTTACTTGGAAAACGCTGCTGGTAACTTAGAAACATTCATAATTGTTTGAGCTAGACTTTTCTTCTATTCAAAAGGCATTTTGATGAAGTCCTTGTAAAGCGATCATACAAAGCCTCGATGTATCATGATGCAATTGACAAGCACCGAGTCTATGTTTTGTAGGGCAGACACTATATTCCCACGACAGCCGCGATTAACCAGGCCCTATTTTTGTTTGAGCCTCAACATTTTAGTAAATTTAGGCTTTTTGAAGCAGTTGGGTGGCTTTGACCAGTTATAGCAAGCAAAAAAAAACTCATTACGGTATGTGGGTCGGCCTTCAATGGCATTGATAATTCAGTCACGTGACACTACTATTAAGGGACGAGGTATACACGATCAGAAGAGCCACCAGATTGTACAGCATCCTCCGGAATTTTTCATGATCTGTATCCTCCAGAAGTCGCCGATTTCTGTAAGTCTCACAGTCATTCTAAGGAGAATGTTTTGATTTCTTGCAAAAAGCACGAGGTGTTTATGAGCACACATTAACTTATGAAACCTCTTGTAATCCACTCAGAGACAGCCCGTAAGCTAGAAGTTCGTAAAACCCTTAAAAAAAAGAGGAACGCCAGAACAGACAGAAGAGTAAGAAAGAAGATGGTGAAAAAATGACTTTCAAAAGAAACAGCCTCAAAACCACCTGCCACCCTCGGTCAAATCTCGCCGAAATCTCGCCAAAACTATGTTAATCCACGCGAACGCGCACTCAACCTTCACCAATACATCAAATATGCTCAATGAGCGACACCAATGTCCACACAGCTCTGCGCCAGCTCGAGGAAATTTCCCAGGTGCTAGCGCATGTGAAAGAGCATGCCAGCAAACCCCAAAAAGTTTCTTCTCTGGCGCAAAAACTCGCGCTGCTCAGAAAACACATCGACGCCTTTGAACAGGCTCCGAGGGCCCTAGATAGCCACCTCCAGCAATATATAACCCAGCTTATCTCGATCTATTTTTGTGCCAAAGAAAAAAATGAAAATGCTCTGGAATCCCTGGTGATCGCAGATCACGCTGCCGACCTTATATACGTGTTGGCGAAGGTCCGGGGGTACAAATCCGTGGCCAATGCTTTTCCCAGCGATGTGTACATTTTCCCGCGTCTTGTGAGCCTTTTGGAGCCGGCAAGAACGCAAGATTCTCCGGCAGAATGCTACTTCTTGCTCCTCTGGCTCTCGCGGCTTGTGCTCGTTCCGTTCCCGCTCTCGACGGTGAAAAACGGGCTCGATCAGCAAGTTTTCCAATTATCGATCAAGTTTCTTGCGCTCCATCTGACCGCGCTGAAAACCCAGCAGATGGCGCTGGTGTTGCTTGCGCTGCTTGTCACCAGACCGGATTGTGCAACTTTTTTTGCGGAATACAGCGAGTCCGTGGTGATGGACTGGCCCATAATGCCAGAAAACTTGAAATTGGGCCACCTCATGACGCTCAATCAGATGTTCAAAAGAGCCAAACAGGGCCCGCTTGCGGCTCTAGCCGAGGACGTGCATATGGGCGTGGTAAATTACGAAATAGCGCTGGCCAAACACGGGTCCAGGGCACAGAAAATCAACACTACCACGGCACTCTACCTCTTGAAAGTTGCGTCGAAATGCGCGCGTTTCTTTGTCTTGCTGGCAGAGTACGCGAAGGTGGCTGAGCTCGTAAATAGCCTGCTGGACTTGATGCACCACATGGGCGATCTTTTCGACGCGTCTCTTCGTGAATGCATGGCCAAGAACTTGGCAAACATCACGCTGCGTTTGGCAACGCGGGCAGTCAACTATGCTGCGCAGATCGTCTCGTATATGCTCGGCCAGATGCGCATCGAGGGGCTTAGGACAAGCACCGGACGAAAGGAAAGGCTTAGCACCGGACCAGAGCCCGGGTTTGTGCCTGCCTTGCGTCTAGACGCTGCACTGCTTTCGGTACCCCGCTTCCACACCGTGCTTCTCTACATTGGGTTTCTTGCATTGACGAAGGCGTTGCCGCTGCAGTTCATACCGGCGGTTTTCTCCGTGTGCCACCAGACGTGTTTCGTCTCAAAACGCAGGTACGCTTTTGTGCAGACGGCCCAGCTCAGAGACGCGTCGTGTTTCTGTCTATGGGCGGTGTTCAGGCAACTCTCGGCGGGGCAATTCCACGATTTAAATATGCAGTTTCCGAGCCTCATGTCCACTGTGTTTTTCGACCTAATCACTATTTCATTATTGGACGAAGATTATACTATGCGCAGATGTGGGATCGCCGTGCTCCAAGAACTCGTGGGCCGCTTTGGGGCATCTTTTCTTGGCGCTTTTCTTAAAACGGACGATCCTCAAAAGATCGGCGAGTTCACCATTTCCTTTATCGAGCAGTTTGCGGCTGCCTCAGTGGGCAACTTACGGGAATCCCATGAAATAATCCATACTTTGACTGGAATGGGCTTCTCACTGCAACTCTTTGTGAGGCCTCTTCTAGATGAGATATTGGCCGAGCTGTCGCTGTACGAGCTCCAGAAATTGGGTCTGAATCACCTAGCCCGAGCAATTTCGTGCGAAAAGAAAGAAAACAGGCTTTCTTTGAAAATCACCGATTTGCTATATTTTCAAGAAGCGATAGACTCCTTGACTAATGCTATGAATCAGGGTAGTCACAGCGCGCTTTATGCGCTTGGTGAGCTCCAGGTACGAGGCCTTTTGAGCTCTAACCAATGTGAATCTATCACGGCCTATATCGAGACTTTTGTCCTAAAACGCCACTTCAACGCCGCATTTATGGGCGAGTCTATTGTGCATTGGGTAAACTGCGCCACACATACCAAATCCAGTGAAACGGCCATAAGTCTGGCGAAAATAGACGCGCTTATCAGCGGTATTCAAAAGTTCGATGCGTCCGAAGGTCTTGTGCTGGAACTAAGCACATACTATACCAACAGTTCCGCATTCTCTGAAGAGCAGTTTGCCACTATATGCCACCAGATCCGGCAGGGAAACATGTTGGTGGCTGCATCGGTCATGCGGGCACATTTGGATATGCACAGCTTGCGCCACGTGGCTGCAATTCTAGCCGATTTGGCTGTGGATGCTCAGGTCCGCGCCACGCTTATTTCGAAACTCGACTCTCGCCATATTGGGCCTTTGGGGATGAGTTGTTTTGGTGCGGTTATTGTGCAGCTTCTTGACGACTATACGATTTCCGAACAAGGCGACGTTGGGCTGAAAGTGCGGCTGGCGGCAGTGGTGTTTATCGAGACAAACCTAGCGTTTTTCTTGGCGGAGTTTCCCGAGCTAAAGCTGAAACTAGTCCGAATAGCAGGGGAGACTATCGACCGCCTTAGAACGCTCTCGTTCCGGGTGCTCTGTCAAATCTACAGCAGCCAATCATACGAGGCGCATGCGGATCGGTATATCAGCGACTACGATACCTATTTCACCGATTTGTTTGACTTTTATCGCGCCGAGTGCGTCTTTTCTATCGGGCTAAACACCTCGTTTTGGTCCGGACTCGTCCATTCGGCAGCAGCGGCAACAGGCGCCAACACAATGATCAACCTGGCGTTTCGGCACGTGCTCAAACACGTGAGAAGCCCGGAAAACGCAGCCCATACATTTTCGACCCTAGTTGGGATGTTGAAAATCGCCCCTGGCACAAAAGTATCGGAGATAGACCGTCGGGCGCAGAAAACACTTCATGGTACGATGCTTTTGGTGGTAAAACTCTTTGACTCGGGCCTCGTGCCTCTTAAAAAAGACGTGCTAGAGTCGCTATACGTGCGTGCTTACAATCTTCACATAAACACAATGGTGAGCACACGCATTGGGCTTGCGATCCGGATCTTTCAACATATAGGTGTTTTCGAAATATCCGGTGAAGAATTACGCATGAAGAGCCGCAAACGGCTTTGCTGGTTATGTTCTTTTCACTCAATTGGCTCTGTGAGAGTGTTAGCAGCAGACGCCTTATTTGAGATTGCTAATGAGAAAACAACAGGAAAGACCGAGGACCCAGAGATCTTTCGGGTTCTTGATGAAACTGACTGGGATTCTAAGAAGCCTGGTGGTACAGTTGCCGGCCAACTAGAAAAGGGCTTTGCAGAATTGAATGAGATCTAGAGAAAGATGGAGCTTTTAGGTAATCTCGAAGAATTAGCAGGATGTTTGAACATCAATTAAAGGATTCTGGCTTGATGCCGCAAAGATGTTACTGAATAGTGAACTTAAGGAAATCAAAGGAAGACCCTGACTTGATAAAGCGACCGTTCTACTTCTGCTGATATGAGCTGTGTTTCAAAGGCGAAAGGAATCTTTGGTATTTAAAGCGTGTGCACCAAATCTCCATAGCGTTTTGGATCGACTTTGGATTTTCTCAAAGAATTGAGATAGTGAATAATCGCAGCTATAGAATGGAGCTAATTTAAAAAAAGATGGCATAGAATGATGCCAAAAGCCTTCTCTGTTCGACACTCAGATATTTTTGTTGCACCCATGTGCCTTGAGTTATAATGCAAAAATTAGGATATGGGTGCAGTGCTTTTGAGTTGGGCAAAGGGTTTCTGCTAAGCTGGAAGCATTACTGTCAAATGAGGCGACTTTTCAGAATTGGCAATATTATAAGAATGGGAGATACTTCAAGAAGGTTTTGATCGGAGGATTTCTTGCACATCAATAAAATGGAGATACCCCCTTGGGATCTTACCCGACCACTATCTTAGTCTGAATGGACAGGGAAGATCTCATACACTAACAAAGGAAAAACGTCGATTAGTGGCAACTTTCTCACCGATGATTACAAAAATTGGATTGAAGCAGCTGGTACTACTTTTCACAGAGAAACTATCAATATGATACGTGATACTTTTTGGACCATAAAGCATTGATGTATTGACTACGGAGGAGATGTAAAAGAGAGAGTGCTCTGAAAACCATCAGTTGACATTCGTTTCACCTGAAAAAAATCAAGGAGTGGGAAATGCTGTACCGTGAATTTCTAATGAAACTTTCAAAAACAATGAGATCTAGCCAACTTCCATCATTCCATTACTCCCATTGTTTTAACTGTACCATCTGCAGATCCCCTCCCGCAGTTCAAATGCATCTACACCTCAGAAAGAATGACAAACATTGTATTTCATAAAATAGTCATAACAATCATTCCTACAAACCAAGCATCAAATTGTCGTCGTCACCATGCAAAGTGCCCTTGTCAAGGTACGTCACATAACTCCATCGGCGCCTGGGTTCAGACAGCGTGGCCTGCATACAGCCAAGCGCCGAGTCGTCCTTGGTGGTTGGAACGGTGGCATTGTTTGTGAAAGCGCCAGCGCCTTGTTCTTTCTGTTTGTTCAAGAATTTGGAAAACATGTGATTTGTGGAATTTGCGAATGCTTGTGTGTGATAAGATTTCTCTCACAGGGTTTGACTGATTTTGGGCAAAAAAAAACTGCTTCGAGTGCTTTACTGAAATTGTGTCACGTGCTTATTGGGTTTCTCACGTGCGCTTATTGATCTCCCGGATAGGCTCTCAGTTGTTATGATTGATCTCTGTGTGAATAAAGAAAGTGTATGCTGGATGGGAAAAAGCCAAGAAAAATTGTGATACGGACAAAAAAGCGGATCCTGAGGATCGCCTCTCTTTATATGTTGGAGAAATGGAATGTTCTCCCGTCATCCGGTGCCGGAGTCCACAAGCTGTGGATTGCGGACTGCATATACCTCAGAGAACAACGCGGGGCCCCGTAACTGGCGTCATGGATTCCAGTCCACGCGGCAGGCGCATGTACGATAACAAGGCGCGGGGACCGAGGAGACTATGATTGCGCACGCTTATCGCCGTGGTGCACGGGTGCGCGTGCCGCCAAACAATCCGATTGGTCTGATTCCAATAGGAGCGTTCGGCTGTGTTTGAGGAGAAAGGGGCAACTCACCGCGAGGCCCCTTTCCAAAGCCACACGTGTGCAACTTTGCTTGGAATTGAAGGGGCTTTTTACTCTCGAGGTTCTGGTAAGGGGTTTCGAGAAAAGGGGGTGGAATACTCATTTCTTTTGTTATGCCTATTTTTGAATGTGTAGTTTCCGATAGAGCCGTTGCTGTTTGCCATAATATCAAACGGTGATGGAAGAACATTCGTTCCATGACCATCGGAATCCTTTTCCGAAGTTGTCTCTATATTCCTAGCATAAGAGTCTTGGGCGTATTGTATTGTAACGCCACACCTAGAGACACGTCACGTGACCCTTTTTCCTCCTAAAGTGAGTCTAATGAAACGACGAATTTTTGCCTGTAGAGCCTGTGATACATTTTGTCAGAAGTTGAGAGGGAAGAGCATGGCTTTTTTGATTCTCCGAAATTGCATGCTTATGGCGGCCGGTTTACGTGTGGTTAGTTACGAAACCAACAAGCCTTATCATTATATCATACATTGTGTATTAGACCAATGGTAATTCTTCAATAAATCGCGCAATTAGTAGTAAGAACTTGTTTTGCTATTCTGTGAAGTGTCCCTGAACAATAGCTAGTAATGAGTGGTGGAGCACATTCAACCAAATACTCGCTATGACGAACCTCGATTGATCATACCATGTAGTTGAGCTACACTTGTGTTTGCGCCTAGTAGCTATTTGGATTACCTGATTCTGACCGTGCCGATTTTTTTTTTTTGAAAAAAACAGAGATCGGCCCCGCACTATTTCGAGAACTTCTATCTATAATTGTCGTTCTTTTGTCAATGAGCGGAAAAGCTAATTTGCTGGCACTAGAAGACCATTAGTGACTCTGTCATCTAAGCAAATTTCCACTAGTATCAAGCACGCTCCTCCCCCCAGCATTAGCATGAACTTTCAATTACTGTATTTGTGATTACTCCACCATCGTCTGGTGTTGGAAAAAGTCAGTTGTCTTATTCTTAGACTGAAGTATATCGTAGTATATTCTCTCATAAAAGAAGACGAGGTATTGGCGCATGCGTAAATCATGTCATGAACACGTAAACAGCAGACCCCACCTACTCATATAACATCTACCGAAAGTAGAATTTCTCTCAAGGTTGTTTTCCTCTTTCAATTTCATAGAATAAAAAAGTATCCTCGGAGCCTTTTTTTATAAACTCTTTTTGAATTAGAGTCGATTATAGTGATTTGGCTCACTCAAAGCATTCATTGGCACAGTCACGTGGCCACCGCACCCAGCGCTCCGGGCGAAAGCCGCATTTTTGCACCCAAATATTAGCCTCACATTGTATAAAATGGTGGCGAAAACTCAAGTAAACTCTCCCCTATCATACTCTTTTTGCTGCTTACCTCTTTCCCAAAAGCAACGAAGATTCCACAAAAGAAACCAACCCCGTTATTTTTCGATTCCTGAGAACTAACCGCTTGATAATTGACCTGCCAATTGAACTCACCCCGTTTTTTACGGCCAATTCCCGCCAACCTTTATCCCGCCTCTAGTCCAATCCCACTCTTAGTAAGCTAGACAGAAGAGACACAAAAAACCCAAAAAAAGGCTTTCAAACTTAAGGAAATGGCCTCTTGGCTTGCAAAGCATAAAGCCATGGATTCCAGGCTCTCTTCAAAAGGGCCGCCGCTTGGATTCCATGTCTTTAGAAAGATGAAAGCAAAAGTGGCACAAACACTCGTGCCCAAAAGGAAAACCCCGCCTGAGATTTCAAAGCCTCGATTGATCGAAAAACCTATATTTTCTTCTGATCTTGGGCCAAGGCTGAGAAAAACAAGCACTGCGTTTTCTACTGGGTTCCCAGAATTGTCGAAATCTGTCCTTCCAGTACGCGTTAACAGAATCAACAAAGTTACCGAGGATCAAAGGACTCACTCTCAGAACCCAAAAGACACAAGTTCCAGCAGTGTTGTCTCCGTGGAAACCTTCTTGGAACAGGACTCATATTATTTATCTCTTTTCGGGACAAATGATGGCGGAGTTTCCAACCCAATCCCCAAAGGGCGCATCTTCTCGCAGAACGAAGCAGTCAGTTTATTCTGTACCCCACCCGTCTCACGGGCAAGCCAATTGGTGGAATCCGGAGTCTGTCTTGGTGGAATCCAGGCCTCTAGAAATTTCCTGAATGCGCCTTTTCTGAAAGTCTCCGACAAGATGGCTCTCGCCAATACAAAGTCGAATGTTCGAAACTCTACTTTTTTGATGTTAATGGCACGGAAAGTCAAGGGGTTCACAAGAGCATTTTACGATAGTTGCAGTGAAAGCATCAAGTCACAAATTTACTTGAAGACGTTAGCCAAGAAGTACACGGGAAACCAAAACGTCGTTGATACGCTTTTGTGCAATAAAGGTGCCGCTGTTTCTGCGCGTATGGGCACGGTGAAAAACGACGACATTACCCGGTTTTCCCTGTTTTCAAGCCACTGTGACGATTACAGACAAAATGGTACTAGAATGACTACATTGGGCCCTGCCAAAGAATTGATGGAGGTACAAAAATTTGCTGCCTCCTTTCCAGAGACTCAAATCATACAGAATCTCGAGATCTTCAGCGCATTTGAGGATACGTCGATGAAAAAGAATGTGGGCGACTACAGATTCGAGTGGGATGTGCTTTCGACCGGTTCTCTGCATTTTACTGGATTCGAGCAAGAGCCACATACAAACCTGACTCTCATAGTAGACGGGTTGCCCATATTGAGGTGTGTTTCGAGGGAGACGGTGAATTTACTAGAGACCCAGGACACTGGAATTTTGCAACTAGATCTCCCAGAGTCTGTTCTCGGGGTTTGGGAAGAGAATTCCCAGTCTTTCTTCAAAGATTGTGCCTCGGACATATCTGACGCAAAGGCCGAATCGGGCGATTGGGGAGTTGTGCCATCCGCAGAAAGCCGTACCCCGGAATTGGCTGGCGACACCGCACTGTGTGCAGGCCATAATGTCGCGATTTTACCTCGGATCCGCACCGAGGCCGGGGCTGCTGAGCCCTACGACGATCTAGGCGTGGTGCTTGCGGGCCTTGAGTTCGCACACGAAAATGTCGCACCCCAACACGTTTTGCACCCAGTTCCAGATCCGGCCGCACAGAATAAAGCTGCAAATATTTTTTGCAATCCCCCCGAAGAGGCAAAACCTTCTAATGAGCCATCGGAGACTAGCTTCTTCTCTGAAGGCACAGGCCACGAAAACTTTGCCTGGAGAAACGGAGAAAGTGGAAATCTACCAGAGCACCAGGATACGGCACCCCAATTGGCCCTTGAGCTAGGTCTGGATCTTTATCTGGGTCTGGAAGAAATACTCTCTCAGGATTCCGCTACTTTGGCATCGACCGATCTTCTTTTGAACGCTACCCAGGTCTTGCGGCCGGAACTGATTTATCCTCCATCGTCCGGTTATGAAGACACAGATAGTTGGATCAGTTCACCCGTGCTCCGGTTGAACCACCATTATATAGACGTAGATTGTGCCCATTCCAGGCCTTAGAGCCCATGGGCAGAGCAGGCCAACGAGTCGGAAGTGGCCTTGGGTATACAGCAAGGCGAAGTCTGGGATCGGGCGGAATATGCGGTGTTCGAGCACGCGTTGCTGGACTCCGCAAGATCCGAGGCTGTTCCCAGGTCTTTTGATGACACGGAATTTTCGCTTATTTCTCCTGTGATGCAATTAGTCATGAGGGCAGGAGAAGCCGACGCAAGACGGGGGCCTGCCAGATCAGTATCTTCGGTCGTAGTAGAGATGGATCCAGTTGAGATGGGTGATCTTCTGGCTATCACTGAGCTGGGCTCTAGGACAGGAGAAAACTCATTGGAGGTGGATGGGCATGAAATGCCTTTACAAATGGAACGGGATTTGGAAGGTCTCTCTGGATCGCTTCCAGGGTTAGACGATTCAGAAACGGGCCACAATTTGGTCAATGTATTGAGTCCCCTTTATGAAGATAACTGTAAAGATACGGTGGACATACCAGGTCTCCAGAGGTCTTTATCTGAGTCGCCAGTTCCCGAGACTACGAATGAGCTTAAGACTTCAAAAGGGTTGGAGTCAGAGGAAATTCAGGTGGCCTTTTCGACTCATATCTGGGATGGTATACTGACAATGGTTATGGGCATCAAAAAGTCCATGCTTGCGACTCCAAACACAGACTCGCCCTTGGTCATAGATGACGCTAGCTTGCTTGAGAGAAGCTTTTTAGTGAGGAATGGAGAACACGCGCCAGGAGAAACACAAGCCTTAATGGGGATTGTCAAAAACTACCGGCGTGTTTTCATCCACTTGCTGAGGCACATGGTCAGCACATGCAACGAGGAAATCCTTCACTTGGTAAGCGAGATCTTTTCTTATAAGGATATTGCGGACAAGATCGAAGTTGTTGCGCTTGAAATACATCAAATGATTGAGGATATGGAAGCAAATGACGGAAAAATGTCTGCTGAGTTTGGGGTCTGTCTTGCTGATTTTGCAGCACAGATCGAGAATCTTGACACGGAGATTGGGCGAAGATATAGTCCCACATTTGGCCTGGACTTTCAAGGCCGTGCCCATAAGATTTTGAGCAACATGGCTAAAATAAGAGAGATGCGGTCTCGGCTTGTGATGAAGTATCTACTTTTCACATGGCACCATAGATCCGAGGGCACCTTCAGAGCCAATTTGGTCGACGAGCTTACTGGCGTGAACGAATACAGACAGTGTAGCTCTTGGATCTGTTCGGTGGATATCCAGCAGCTTGAGGTGTTTTTGACCAAAACAGGACATGTTTTGGATGCTGGCGGTGACGTTTTTAGAAGCCGCTTGTTTGAAATCCGCAGCGAGGCTGATGAATTGCAGAGACTCATGGAGCGCTCTCAGCCAGAACTTGAAACGGAAACTTCCGTGGCAATATGCTCTTTTCTACCCACCTATATGGGCCAGAGTGATACCCCTAATAAGGAGCCAACTCTGGGGCCAGAATCTGGGATTAAGTCGAGGACAATGGCCAAAAAGAGAAGAAGAGTAAAGAGAGCCAAGCATGCCAAGAGATCCGCTAAGCGTAGACCCAAGGGCACGACGTGGAATTAAACGAGAGAAGAGCTCTGAAATTAGAACAAAAAAAAAAAAAGAAACAAAAACAAAAGAAACAGAACGATCAAAAACGATCAGAAAACAATTGAAGAAAGATGGAATAAGGAGAGTAAAAGGAAGAAAGAAATACCTCGGTCGACGACGGGAATTCATCCTCGGCTTGAGGAGAAACTTGCTAGATCGTACCCTATACTAGTCTGACTAAGGAGGATGAGCTTATATCGTTAATTAAATTAATTTATTAACGTAAGACTGTATGAAGACTTCTTCAAACGTTTAAGATTTATTTCTGTTCAGACTGAACTCGAGGGGTGACCAAAAAAAAAATGGAAGATCAAGCCTAGGTTTTGAAGTGCTCATGATAAACTTCTTGAAGATATTTTTTTGTTTACATCACGAGTGCTGGCCAGTTTTCCGACGAATTTTCCACGACTAATCTTTGGGAGATAGGGATTTTTAGGTTTCTGTTGTAAAATGTCAATCAGTCTCTCGGAATGATTACCCAGGACATGAATAACTCTGCGCTATAAAATCATACACTTCATTCAAGAACAAGAAGAACCCCTGCCCAAGAAAAATAAGGTCTAGCTCACCGGACTCAACCTCAAATTTTGAGAGGCTCTTTCCACAAGCCTTATTATATGGAAACACATCGCATAACGGCTGAGGTAAGCGCTCTTGTTACCTTTTGAAACGATTTATCAATCAAATGTGCATCGTTTCTGAGATAGTATACATTATCTCAATAATGCCCTTCTACATTCGATTAGGTAATTTATATACTTTTGTAATGCCGCTGGTTAGGAGCTTGAACCCCATACTACTTTCGGTTCAATCAAGTTCAATCTTCGTTAGCTCCATATTCTCAATTCAGATCTTGTTAAAGACCCACCATCAGCTAGGCAGTAACGATATTGGATTTTTCCGACGACACGGACTGTGCAAGCGCGATCGTTTGGTCTGTGAGATCAAAGTACATATACGCATGTCTCATAAACACATCGCCCAAAACCTGGTGGTCGTCATAATAGGCAAGGCCCAAAAGGCAAGAGCCGTCATCGTTATGCACAATCAAATCAGCATACGAAATCAGGATCTCGTTGTTTCCGAAATCAAACGCCAAATACTGAGCTCACCACTCTATAGTCGACTCCACCTTGATTCACGACTTGAGTATTGAAAACGGAATCGAGCTTGCTGATCAAGTCTTTGCCCACAAATCCTAAAGAAGTTCCAGAATCCATGGCGTAGGGGGAGCTAACTGAAATTGTCTCTCCGTTCACTTTGACGCTTTCCAAGGTAATGGCCAAATCTTGCCCTGGGCTTTGAACAGGGTATTTCGACAAGCACAGCTCATATTTTTCTGTATCGACGCCGCCAAGAATCAAAGTGCCCGAACCCCCTTCTGGGTTCAAGTATAAAGAATAGGACGCTTTCGGCGTGATGCCTGCTTTTTGTAAAGCCCACGGAAGATTGTCGTATTTGTTCCGAGTGACTTCCTGGTTCTTGTTTCCAATTCCCAAGACCCCTGGCCCACTCGCATTTGATAACGCAAACTGAAAGTTTTCAAGTTCGGCCCCCGTAGGCCCAAAGCTTATGGTATCGGTATAGTATTCACCCTGCGACACACTGTTGTCAATATACCTTACCCCAAATGGAAGCCCAGTATCTCTTGAGGTGTCGGAAGTACCAGGAATGTACCCTGATGTAGGAACCCAGAGATCCGAGGACCCGGTATCGATCACCACGTAGTTTTTCTGCTTGTTGGAGCCGAGGTGTATGTTCATCATATAGTAGATATCTTGCACATTGTCAATCAGCAGAGCAAAGGCGTCTCTCTTTTGGTATTGGGCTTTGGACAGGGCCCAGAAGTCACGTGCATCAAGACCGTCTATTTTGCGGCCTATGGTGAAGTCAAATTGGACCGGAGATGGTGCTTCGTTCCCTTTGGTTTCAGGAATGGAGTAGCAAAGTGCAAGGGTTGGGAGGATGGATAAAAGGAGCATAATTAGTGGAACTTGTTCTATTTAACGAGCCAAGGAGATGTCCTATCTTCTATATAAGTATCAAAAATAGGTCTTGGCGGCATCACAGATTTGTATAAAAAGAAAACATAGCCAGCGAACTGACCCGGTCTGGAAGCTGCTAGGTGCATGATATTGTTTACTCTGTGCATTAAAATAGTGCCAAGTACGTAAAGCATCCGCCTATAAACAGCCTCGGCTGCATAAGAAATTTTTTGCTGTAGCTGGATTTTTCATCTTTAGCCGACGAGTTTACTTAAAGATGTAGACGTAGAATTTGCGGGCGAGCGGTAGACCATAGTCGCGGCCGGATCGGGTAATTTCGTGAGACGTCTCAGATTATGCGTCTTCGGAAAAGGCGTCTCTAGATTAGATGGCGGCTTGGTGTTATATGCAAGCGAGAGCAATGAGAAGGGCCGAGCCAGGCGAATCGATAATTTTTAGTAGCTTCTTCCGTAAGATTTTGATTGCTTGCCGAAGAAATTGCCTAAGTTCATTGGTCAGCTCAAACAGAGAGAAATTGGCTTTTCGATGTGAGTTGTATATTAACTAATAGACATGATCGGCGAGGATTGACACCTTATTGAGATATGACGAAACCACAGATTGCTGAAACTGATGTCCATATTTCGAGATCTAGTTCAGCCGGACAGCAAAATACTTGTCGCAAAGCCGAAAAAGTGATATGCTCACCCCATTGTGTATCTCTGTGTGGGAACTTCACATCGTATTGGAGAAAACATTTATGACTAAAAAGATCGCAACGTCTATGAAATGCACAGAGTGAGAGAGCCTCCGACTTTTCCTAGCTGTATCCTCTCCTCCGTAAATCATTCATTTTGTGAGCCGCATCAACTAATTACCGCCTTGCTTCCGAGTCAGCAAGATTTGCACAAAACAGATTGAGCAGCTGAAATGATAGATGGTAGATGTTTTATCCGAAGAACGGAGGAGTGCGCCGGAGACGTAATTCCTGGGTCACCTTTTCGAAGAATCTATATGCCTATTTCATGTCAAAAAACTATTTCATGTCAAATAACTATTGATTTGGAAAAATAAAGGATCATGTGAACGAGAGGGAACTGTTATATGTACTGCGAATGGCTGCGAATGGCTGCGTCTTCTGAGTAACGTTTTCCTGCGACTTAAAAAAATAAAGACTCTCTCATCTCTGGTGAAGACACGTGAATTAGAAAGAGCCAAGCTTCGGGGCTTTCTGTCTGACTTGTGAAGAACCTGGTTTCTTTATTGAGAACTCGTTTTGGAGAGTTTGGGTAGAAGACGGCTACCTTTAGTCAATCGATGGAGTTCTCCTTGCTAGCTGGTATATTCTGAAGACTTCTGTCAGTGAGCATCTTTTGCAAAAATACTCTGACTATATCAGGTCAGACCTCGAGCGCAATATTTCACTGCTACTGAGAAGGACTCCCCGCTATATTCATAGAATATTTACAAAAAAGTAGGGGAATACATGCACTAAATCCACTTTAATGAAAGCTCTCATGTCTCTTAGAGAATAATATTGAGTAATTATGTGAATTCCATGATTTTTTGATAATCTTGATGGTCTGTTTTTGAAGTAATGAGCATTTATTGTAGGTCCAGAATGGATGAGCTAAGAAGCTTTCGGGATTAGTAGCATTTCAAAGCCTTCCGCTGCTTTTCGTTACTTAAAGGTATCAAAGCATATCCTTGGCCAAACCTAAACTTTGCGAGTCTTCCTGCAACAAGTGTCAAAGCAGCGATTAGCTGATATGGATATCCTTTTGCAACCCAGTCTCATGGTCTGTCCTAGCAATTTAGCAAGGTAAACAACGAGATCAGTCATACTTATTTCGTCCTGTTTTTGAACTTCAGAAAGAGAATTTTACACAAAACAATCTTGGGGACACGGAATTGACGCGTGGAAATAGTATGCTTTATCAGAAGTGGAACAGCCAAAATCAAGGATTCGATTGAGGGGTTGTTGAGAATCCGCAGAAGCTTAGGTACTCGTTTAAAACGCCGCTTTTCATTCGTAGTACAAGTCATCATATATTTTGAATTGTTGTGCTGCTTTGTAAAAGATCACGTTGGTGGGTCATCATGTACTACGATGTTCTAGAGAACTAACCTATGAAATACTTCTTAAGACTCAAATGATATATTCGCAAGACTCATACTCTTGTCTGAAGGAGTATTAAGAGACAACACGGCGAAAAAAAAACCCTCGCTTTTGCCCAGAAAAAGGTTGTCCAAAGTCAGGAGTGTCATCCGCCATTTTGAGACCTAGAAACAGCTACCATGGGAAACACGAGAATCAGCAGAGAGCACATTCTTATCTCATACTTTGACTCCCTTCTCAACGTCTACAGAAACATTAGAGGTGCATTTTGTATTGCTATACAGACGTCTCCCAGTGGATACAGACCGTTTGCAGCCAAAGCTCCCAGATTCAAAGCGGAATTTCGATCCTACGCCGCAATGATGTTCGACGCCAGCGAGTATCTGACCTGAGACATGGAGATGGTCTGGTCGGTGAGGTCGTAGTACACATAGGCGTTTCTCAAGAAAATGTCGCCCAAAATCAAGTAGCCCTGGTTGTAGGAAAATGCCAACAGACACGTGCCGTCGCCGTTGGAGTACACTGCATCGGTGTAAGGAACCTTGATGGAGCTCTTGCCGAAATCGAAAGTGAGGTACTCGTCGCTAGGCTGGTCGCAGCTCACAAGCCCATTCGAGTCGACCTGAAACACCTCGTTCAACACGTCCAAAAACTCCTGGCTGACAAGCGCCAACGAGGTGCCGGAATCCAACGTGTAGGGCGCGTTTTCAGTCACCTGCTGCCCGCCAAAAGTGATGGTCTGGAGGTCCAAAGACAACGAGTTGGCCGAACTGTCGATGTCGTATGTGGTCAAGGAGCCCTGGAACTTCTCGGTGTCGATTCCGCCGAAAATCACCACGCCGGAGCCGTGGTCCTCGCCCAAATACAACGAGTACGACGCCTTGGGCG